>JANKYE010000225.1:29644364-29656749 GCA_032467995.1 Erythroxylum dillonii
CCAAAATGACACATTTCTTTCAAAACTTGATTTCATAACCATAACATCGTTCCAAAAATCAATGTTCCTTCAAAACCGTTTCCATAAACCAATAATGTAATTCATATAAAAACATGTAGCACATTCTTAAAGCATTCAAAATACAACAAATGAACATGTATAAAGTAGTTAAAAATCCTTTATTTATGTTCTTTCAAAAGAAGCATTTATAACTTATTGGTCAATTATAAAAGTGTAACCCATCTTGAAATCCTTTCTTGTTACTTGCTCAAATGTGTTCTTCCTCTTGCTCCTCTTACCCCACTTGCCTCACTTGATTTCCTTAAACAACAACCAAAATTCCATTCAATTTGGTTCAATAATTGGAAAGTCGTACTTTAACAATTTGAACTATAACTTATGCTGAAACAAAAATTCTATGCTCAACTTCCATCTAAAATTAGAGATTCTTAGGGACTGAATTTAGACTCCATTCCTTCATACAACTTGTATCCCTATGTCTATAGTTTACATAGAATGAAAAATCACTTAATTTGGACATCTACATCAAAAGTTATGCTAAAAATACCAAAACATGTCGGTACAGGAAAATGGCCTCTCGCCGGGACGAGAATGCTGGCGCATATCGCGACGTGGGCATAGCACGTCATGACGTGTGAGTCCAAAATCCTCCCGAAAACCTGTTTTCTTGGCATTTTTCACCTATACACTTCCCATCTTTCAATAATAACCTATCTTAACCTTAAATCATATCTTATACTTCATTTCTAAGCTCATTCCAACCCAATATCATTAACAAAACATCAAAATCTATCTTTGATCGTTAACCCTAAATGTGAACACTTTCCTATAGCATTCACTAACACTTTCCACACATGATAAGCTATATTTGGGTTTCATCTAACCAAGACAAGATGGAATGAACTTATACTTACTTGTTGATGCTTCAAATTCTTCAAAATCTTCAAGAATCCCAAAACCTTACCTTTTCTCTCTTTTCTTCCTCTCTTCCACGACAGTCTCTTCTTTCCCTCTTCATTTCATTTTTGTTCTTCTAATTTCCATTCCTAATAATCAACAAATGTCTATTATGCCCTTCCATGTAAGCCTTATACCTCCTACCTTAAGTGATCTTCCCATTTTGCCCTTATATATTCTTACCTCTTTAATTTAACTTACACCATTCTATACTCTAACTTTTAATTTCTCCATTTAATACTTCTAATTCCATCAATCTAAGCAATAAATTCTCCAATCATTGACATGCTAATTAAACTCCAAACAAAAACAATTAATCAATCAAAACCTCAAAAAATTAATTTAAATCATGCTTATTCAATAAGAAAGGAACTCGGGGGCCAACAATTATTCTTCCTATAGTGTGATTTTATCCTTGATGATTTAATAAATAATATGAATAGAAGAGAATTCTTTTACTGGGGTTCATAAGGACTTTGAGAAAAAAGAGTGAGTTTCATAAAAGATATCCTCCTTTTAGACAACAAAAGTGTCATCATTATTTAGCAATGAAGCAATCTTATTATTATTCCTCCTTGATAAAATTGTTTTGTGGAAGAAATTAGAGTTTTCCCCCCTTTCTTTTAACGAAAGAGGTCTATATCTTTGTTATAAGAGAGAGTTATCAATATTAAGAACTTAAGCATAATCATGTATATATTCAAGTTATGAATAGTAAGGGATAAATAGAGAAAAGTATGGATTCTATTGAATCTCTCTAATGTTTCCTTGAGTTCCAGCTGAGTATTGTTGTCCTTGAAAAAGTTAAAGATATTTAATTTTCCTTCACTATCATATATATGATTGCCTTTTTTAGGTTCCGATTATGCATCTCATACATAATATATATCAAATATACGCAGCAAACATAAAACGGATCCTCATAAACCATAGCTACTCATGCATATAGATATAGAAAAATAAAAACATGAAATGTAAGATGTTTACATATCTTTCTAACGATCTCCTTTGTTCTTTAATCTTCTCCACGTTGGGTTGTCATAAACCATAACGATCAATGCAAACTGTCTCTAATGAAAGTCCACATAAAGATACAAGGATGATACCTCACTAGGAGATGGCTAGAATTCTTTCTTTGTGCTAGCAAAGATAAGAACTCTTGAGAGAGTTAGAGAGAAAAAATGTGTGTGTAAGAAAAAGAATCGTTCTTTTTTTTTCTTGTGTCTTACACAAGATGCACGAAAATCATCTCAATTTTTCGCACCATTTGGCCTTCCATAACCCCATCATTAATGGAAAGTTATGGGAAGTTAATGGTCATGAATAGCATGCATTAATGGAAGTTATGAGAAGTTAATAACTATGAATAGCATGCATTAATGGAAGTTATGGGAATTTAATGACCATGAATAGCATGCATTAATGGAAGCCAATAACACTTGTTTCTAATCCATTCCATGCAATGTTTTCTACCACGATCACATTGCGATACTCTCTCATATCTTGAATCACCATTCAACACCATTTTACTCATCCTTTGGATCTCCTATGTGTATGAGCCATTAGGTTCCCGATTATGTTAGCCACTTTAATTAATACTTAATTCAAGTAATTCAAGAGCGGTATCTAACAACACATCATAACACCCAATTGACCGAAAAGTCAGTGGTTTGAATACGAACCCTTTCATATGAAATATTTCCATGCAATTCGTCCTTTCACCATCTATACCCCGCTTGGCTCAGAGTACGGTCAAAGTGTCAACTCCCACTAGACTGACTACATCAAATCTAGCCTAAGTGTTATTAGATCTTGTCATGAGGATCTCATTACTCTATATATCATTGAAGACTCTCTTCATGACACATATCTGCTCTGGCTAGAGACTCCCCAGTAATGACCCCGATAAAAGGCCGTGGGTGTCATCTCCTTCTATCAGGAGTGGTGAATCCTTTATTGATTACTTAATTACCTCCGAATAACTCAAGTTGTACCCAATCACCAACCTATGAGTAACCCCTAAAAGGCACTAATGAATGGAGTCAAAGCATAGGATCAATATCCGAGATATCCTTGAGCACCTCAAGCCAAAGGATACTTACACCATTGCTATGATGAGATTATCATTAATACTAGAATAGAATATCCATATGAGTGTCTCATAGTAGGTCAATCCAATGTACTTACTCCCTTTAGTAAGCATCCATATGTAACTCTAAACAAATCATGTTTACAACTTATGAGATTAATTGTTTGATCTAATCAAGGAGTATAACATGTGTTAGTCTATCCGGATTAATGGTATCCCATCTCATTAATCCTATGAATAGGAAAAGTTTAGATATTAATATAATTACACATGATAGAAATCTCATTATCATGATCTCATCATGATTTCCTCCACGTTATGTTTTGTATCAAAGACTTCATTAAATCAATTTAAGATTAACATTAAATCCATAAACGTATGAACATCGAAATAATGAAAAATGCCTTTATTCCTACTTGCCCTAAAGCCAATCACCTTTATATCTAATACCATAGGCATGTATGTATGACATAAAACTCTTTTGGAAAAGAAGTTTAGTCAACGGATCAGTTATATTCTTATCATTGGGAACTCTCTCTATCTTGACATAATTTCTACCAATGATCTCTTTAATCAAATGGTAACATCTGAGTACATGTTTGAACTTTTGATGAGACCCCAATTCCTTCGCCTATGTTATAGCCCCGTTGATGTCACAATACAATTACACTAGGTTAGTGATGCTTGGAACTACACCAAGTTCCATGATGAACTTCTAGATCCAAACTACTTCCTTTGACACTTTTGAAGCTACAATGTACTTCACCTCTGTGGTCGAATCAACAGTATTTGGAACTTTTCCATCTGACTGTATCGCCATTCAATTTGAATACATATCCAGGCCGGGATCTAGAGTCATCTATATCGGATTGGAAGTTGGCATTAGTATACCTGCTTACCACAAGATCACCTTCTCCATATACCAAGAATACATCTTTAGTTCTTCTCAAATACTTAAGGATATTCTTGAAAACCACCCAACGACCCTCATAAGGGTCTGATTGGTATCTGATCATAACACTTAAGCATATGATACATCAAGTCTAGTACATAATATCAAGTACATGATTGATCCTATAGCCAAAGAATAAGAAATCAAACTCATGCGAGTCCTTTCATCTTATGTCTTTGGACCTATAGATTTAGAGAGTGTAATCCCATGTACCATGGGAAGATAACCTCTCTTGGACTACTCTATGCTAAAACTCTTTAGCATCATGTCTATTTATGTAGACTAAGAAAGATCAAGCAACCTCTTAGATCTATCTCTATAGATCCTTATCCCCAAAATATAAGTTGCTTCTCTAAGGTTTTTCATAGAGAAGTTCTTAGCTAACCGATTTTTTAATGATTGCAAAGCTATGATATTGTTTTCTATTAGCAATATGTCATCTACATACAGTATAAGGAACATGATTGCACTCTCACTAACCTTCTTATACACACATGGCTCATCCGGATTTGGTGAGAAACCAAATTCTTTAATTGTCTCATCAAATCGGATATTCCAACTCCTAGATGTTTGCTTCATTCCGTAAATGGATCTCTAAAGCTTGCATACCTTTTCTCCATTTATGACTATGAAACCATCAAGTTGTGCCATATACACATCCTCGGTTAGGTTTCTATTAAGGAAAGTCATCTTCACATCCATTTCTCATATCTCATAATCATAATGAGCGGCAGTGGCTAGGAGTATCCTAACGGATTTAAGCATAACTACTGGGCTAAACGTTTCGTCATAGTTAACACCTTGCCTTTGACGATAACCTTTAGCTACAAGCCTAGCTTTATGGGTAACTACATTACCCTTTATGTTAGTTTTCTTCTTGAAAAGTCATTTGCAACTTATGGGTTTTATCCTTTAGAGTGGATCAACCAAATTCTATACATGGTTTTCATATATGGAATATATATCAGATTTCATAGCTTGAAGCCATATGTTAGATTCTAAACTCTTTAAAACCTCCTCATAGGTAGTAGGCTCATCATCTTTTATGAGTAATACGTTGTTAAGTTCACTTATGAGAAATTCGTATTTCTCAAGAACATGACGTATCTTACCTAACCTACTAACTTCTTGTGTGTCAGAAGGTTAAACTATTATTTCATCTTCATGAACAATAGTCTCGGGTCCAAGCAGTTGATCTGCGTCTGTTTGAGCATCTTGAACTTCCACAAGTTAAATTTTGCTCTCACTGTCTTCTCTTAGAAGAAACTCTGACTCTAAAAAGGCTGTATGTTTTTGAAACAAACAACTTTTGTTTCGAAACATGGTAGAACTAATATCTTATAGTTTCCTTAGGATTTCCTACAAAAAAACACTTGTTAGATTTTGTTTGAAGCTTATCCGATTGAATCCACTCTACATAAGTAGGACAACCCCAAACTTTCATATAAGAAAGATATGGTTTATTGTTAGTCCATATCTCATATGAAGTAACATTAATTGACTTGGATGAGACTCTTTTTAATACATAACAGAAGTTTCGAGTGCATACCCCCAAAAGGATTTTAGTAAATTCGTTAAATTCATCATAGACCTCACCATGTCTAACAAGGTTCGGTTTCTCCTTTCATCCACACCATTGTGTTGCGATTTATAAGGTGGAGTCCATTGAGACAATATTACATTATCTTGAGATAATCCAAAAATTCTTGGCTTAAGTATTCACCACCTCGATCCAATCGAAGTGATTTAATACTTCTCCCAAGTTATTTCTCAACTTCATTTCTGAATTCTTTGAACCTTTCAAAGGCTTCAAACTTGTGTCTCATAAGATACATATACCCATATTGAGAATGATCATCAATAAAGGTAATGAAGTATACAAAACCACCTTTGGCATCTATGGACATCAGACCACATACATCAATATGTATTAGGTCTAAAAGTCCACTAGTTTGTTCACCCTTCCCTTAAAGGGTAACTTAGTCATCTTGCCTAATAAGCAAGATTCACATGTGTCATATGATTTATAATCAAGTGACCTTAAACTACCACACTTGTGTAGTTTAGACATGTGTCTCTTACTCATATGGCCAAGGCGACAATGCAATAAGTAAGATGATTTCATATTATCTCGTTTTATTCTTTCATTATTATTGACATTTAGAACCAGATTAGATATATTCAATATATAGATACCATTGCACAATGTACCCAAAGCATATAACATTCCATTCAAATAAATTGAACAACCATTGTTACTCAAATTTAAATGGAATCCACCTTTATTAAGACTAGAAACAAACATTACATTTTTAGTTAAAGCAAGTACATAAAAAAATTTTCCAATTCTAGTACAAGTCCACTAGGGAGTGTCAATACATATGTGCCTACATCTAATGTAGCAACTCTTGCTCCATTGCCCACTCGTAGGTTTGCCTCTCCCTTGTTAAGTTGTCTACTGTTCCTAAGGCCCTTCATGTCAGTACAAATGTGTGAGCCACAATCGGTATCTAATACCCATAAGTTGTTATCAGAAACAATATGAATATCAATAACATAAATACCTGAAGTAGATCGCATCAGATTCCTTTTTCTACTTCAAGGACTCTAGATAGGCCTTGCAGTCCTCTTCCAGTGGCCATCCTTTCCACAGTGGAAACAAGTTCCCTTCGATGCAATCTTCTTTGCTTTCTTAACACCTCCTTTAGGCCCTGCATACTTATTTTTCTTTTGGCTCTTTTTCTTAGAAACAGAGGAGTGCACTAGCATCACAACCTTATCCTTGCAGACAGATGGCTCAACTGCTTTGAGCATATTGTCCAACTTAGTAATTATGCTGGATATATTGTTCATCCAATAGTTAAGCACAAATTGTGAGTAACTATCGGTTAAACCTGTCATAATTAAGTCAATACTTAATTCATGATTCAAAAGAAAACCCAAGGGGGCCAAGCACTCGATGTAGCCATTCATCTTCAGTGCGTACTACACTGGCCCTAAGATGATAGACTATGGTATAAGCATCCATAGCCTCGTGCTGCTTTTGCAGGTCCGGTGACATAGTGGCTAGCATAATACAACTAGTCATCTTGCTATCATCGAGATGCTTCCTATATATCCTCCGATCATCATCAGAAGCATCAGCAGCAAGGGAATCGGGAAGTGGTTCTTCCAAGACATAACCAAACTTCTCAAACTTGAGAACTATTCTCAAGTTACTAAGTCAGTCAAGGAAGTTTAGTTCAGTCAACTTGTTAGCTTCTATCAATGATCTTAGATTCACACTAGTACTTATAGTGTTGACTCGGGCAATAGCAACTTATCGTTAAATAGAGAAAAATTAAAATGTATTTAAATGCATATCTATAAAGAATTTAATAACACGCATTATTGCGCCCACGATTTTTACAAATTCATAACCCTCAATATAAATTCGAGAGATCTCGTGGAGAAATTCTCCTAGTGGGTCGATATACAGTATCCCTAAGAATGACCTTGGGTTTGCCCAATAAGCTACTCTTAGTTCAACCGGTAGGTATCGATCATAGTAATTACATCTCCAATGCAATTATCGAATCTAGTGCTATCAACTGTTGGTGTTTGCACACTCATTGGGCTATCAACTTTTGACACTTATACTTCTAATGTACACTACCCAACTTCGCCTCTGTTCACATTGATCTTGGGTTTGCCTAACAAACCAACACTTCTAGTTAAAATCGACCCGTTAATCTGGAAATCTTATTCCATGGTTTGAACATATTTGCGTAGGGCAAGCTTGGGTTTGCCCAACTTTAAAAGGACTCTGGTTATCACTACATTAAAGGAAGGTGTTAGTTTTAATATTCTAAGTGAGGGGTTTAACTGAGGTCTCATCTAACTTAGATGATATCTTATAGATCCTAACATGAAAGCCCAACCAACATTTAGATTTACTATTTTCCTTTTACTACTTGACTAAAATTACTATTGTATGTTATTTCAATTAGAATTAATATTAATATAATTAACTTGAATTCCTAATTCCAGATATTAATTAAAAATTAATTTAACTTAAAATAATTATTTGATGTCCAAAATTAAACAACTTTAATTTTGTCATACATGCCAATTTTTCTAGTCTTATTAGAAAATCTATTGCTCAACTGAAATTAATTCAAAATTAATGTCTATAATTTCCAAAAATTTCCTGAACATTAAATCATCATTACAAGCATCTCTTGGTGGTTTCATAATGATCAAAATAATTTAGGAATCACCCAAAAATTATCCTAATCACCGAAGCACTGATAAGACACTAAAAACAACAAATATAGTAAAAATTTTTGGAAATCAAATTTCGAGAAAAATCGTTTGGGCATGCATCAAACATCAAATTAACACATTTTTATCACATAAAAATATTTTTAAGGTTCTAAAATCAAAATATAAACATACAAAAACTTCAAACAAAACAGATCCTATAATTTCTAAAAAACAGTCAAGATCTGGAGAATTATTTGATAAAATTATTAAAACATTTTTAAGGATTCTACAAAAATTACAAAGGCATAAACACATCCTAAATATGTTCACATAATTTTTTTCATAATCAAATTCTACGAAAATCATGTGTAACCTCATAAGTTTACCCAATAGACATCATATGCCCAAAAAAAAGACAGATTTCATGCATGTTCTTGTAAAGTCAAAATTAAATATTTTAATCACATTAAAAATATTTTCAATCACACTGAATCATTCACGTACATCTTATGAACAAATTGGTGAAAGAAAATTGTAAAAACCATTTTTCTATAACTAATTTCAAACAAAACATTACAGCACTCTAAATTGTCACAACCATGAAAATAGTTTTCACATGTCATATATTCTACATCTAACAAGGCACAAGATGGCTCTGATACTAGTGTTAGGTTTCAATCATACATCTCATATATAATATATATCAAATATACGCAGCGGAAATAAAAAAAACCTCAAAAACCATATCTACTTATGCATATAGATATAGAAAAACAAAAATATGAAATGTAAGATGTTTACATACCTTTCTAACAATCTCCTTAGTTCTTTAATCTTCTCCGCGTTGGGTTATCGTAAACCACAATAATCAATGTAGATTGTCTCTAATCAAAGTCCATATAAAAATAGAAGGATGAAAACTCACTAGGAGATGGCTAGAATTCTTTCTTTTTGCTAGCAAAGATAAGAACTCTTGAGAGAGTTAGAGAGAAAAAGTGTGTGTATAAGAAAAGGAACCTTTCTTTTTCTTTTCTTGTGTCTTACACAAGATACACTAAAATTATCATAATTTTCTGCACCATTTGGCCTTTCATAACCCCTATCACTAATAGAAAATTATGGGAAGTTAATGGTCATAAATAACATGGATTAATGGAAGATATGGGAAGTTAATGACCATGAATAACATACATTAATGGAAGCCAAAAACACTTATTTATAATCCATTCCATGCAATGTTTTCTACTACAATCACATCGTGGTACAATCCCAAAACACTCTCTCATATCATGAATCACCATTCAAGACCATTTTACTCATGCTTTAGATCTCCTATGTGTATAACCCATTAGGTTCTCGATTATATTGGCCACTTGAATTAACACCTAATTCTAGTAAGTCAAGAGGGGTATCTAGCAATATGTCATGACCCTAATTAACCGGAAAGTCAGTGGTTTGACTACGAACCCTTTCATACGCAATGTTGCCACGCAATTTATCCTTTCACTATCTATACCCCACTTAGTTCAGAGTATGGTCAAAGTGTCAAATCCCACTAGCCTGACTATGTCAAATCTAGTCCAAGTGTTATTAGATTTTGTCCTAAGGATCTCATTACTCTATATATCATTGAAGACTCTTTTCAAGACATACATCTGCTCTGGCCAGATGCTCCCCAGTAATGACCCCGACAAGAGGCCGTTGGTATCGTCTCCTTCTATCAGGAGTGGTGAATCCTTTATTATCTATTCAATTAACTTTGAATACCTTAAGTTGTACCATCACCATCCTATAAGTAACCCCTAAAAGGCACCGATAAATGGAGTCAAAGCATAAGATCAGTATATGAGATATCTTTGAGCACCTCAAGTCAAAGGATACTTACGTCATTGCTATGATGAGACTATCATTGACACTGGAATAAAATATCCATATGATTGTCTTATTGTAGGTCAATCCAATGTACTTACTACCCTTAGTAAGCATCCACATTTTAACTCTAAACAACTCATGTATACAGCTTATGAGATCTATTATTTGATTTAATCAAGGAGTATAACATATGCTAGTCTATCCAGATTAATGATATCCCATCTCATTAATCCAATGACTAGGAAAAGTTTAGATACTAACATAATTACACATGATATGAATCTCGTTATCATGATCTCATCATGATTTCCTTCAATGCTATGTTTTGTATCAAGGACTTAATGTATAACCACTTATCTTCAAATTGATCGATCAGTATTTCTATCTAAGAATACAATAAAATTTTTGAAAATTTTTGAAAGGTTTAACCACAATGTAAGTATATTTATAACAAACCTATTCAACTCTCAATATTAATGCCTAGGTTGATCTATAAACAAGTTCCTTCAAATATCTACAAGAAAATTGACATCTAATTTAATTATTAGCTTTTAACAAATCAACGCAGATCTTACATAACGATTCTTTTTATAAAGTCACTAAATCAATCCATACAAAAACAATATTAAGGTTCCTCCTATCTATATATCAAAATAGTCTAGCAACCCAAGGGTGTAGGTGAGTTGGTAAGGACCTCTCTTGGCCTAAGTGAGGCCGTGGATTCAAACCGCCCTTATATATGCAGCCGTCTAAAATTTAATGCTAGAGCTTTGCCTCCTACAAAGGACCTACCCGGCTCGAGCGGGGATTAGTCTAGGTGTGGATAGCTTAAAGGTGTCTTCCCATAGTTGGGACCCTCCTAGAATACCTTGTGGGAACAAGAAAAAAGTCTAGCAATTAATCACCAATGAAACAATAAAAAGAAATCATAAGATAATTTTTTTTGAAATGATACCAATCTTCCGATGTTGTTTGCGTTCAAATCTTTCCTTGTTGAAGATAATTGCTTAGTCTTGCTCTCGGTTTTTGTCTCTCTTTAGCTGCTAAAACCTAGTTTAAAACTTGAAAAACTAAAAAGGACTCCTTTTGTTAGTGTGTTTTCTGCCTCTTTTTTTTAAACAACAGGCCTAAGCCTAACGAAAAAACTACAGATGAGTTTCACCAGGCAGGAATGCTTTACTTTTCTATCCGAAGGGAAACACTAGTTTTGACACACCCACAAAAGAGGTTGTATCCTTCATTATAATTACGCATAGCCCATCCCAACAAGAGGTGGGGAGTTTTACGTGTTAGAACAGAGGCAAATAGTCGGTACGGGACTTCTAAACTCACAAGCAATTGCACCATTTTATGAGCTAACTCCAATCGACTTTAGCAAACATTAAAAAGCAAGAAGAAAAAAGATAGAATGATACATTCATTAATAGATAGGCATAAGCTTACAGGGAGATAATATTCGTCATATCAAAATCAAAACTACAAATACGGACAGATTCACTTAATTCACTTCTTCGATTTCATCCAAAGCATAGTTGTTTATAGATACATTTGCGTAATTAACCTTGTCAAATCAAACCACAACTGGGTACCGAGTTTTAGGATCCTGTCAAACACATTCCAAAGTTCAAACATCAAGAAATATATTGAACAAAGAGAAAAGAAGGAATAATAAAGAAATTTGACCTTATCAACAGGTACTATAGATCCAATGCCATTGAACCAATACTACAGAGGCATAAACACATCCCAGATATGTTCACATAATTTTTTCATAATCAAATTCCACGAAAATCATGCGTAACCTCATAAGTTTAGCCAATAGACATCGCATGCCTAGCAGAAAGATAGATTTCATGCAGGTTCTTGTCAAGTCGAAATTAAATATTTTAATCACATTAAAAATATTTTCAATCACACTGAATCATTCACGTACATTTTATGAATAGATTCGTGAAATAAAAGTGTAAAAACCATTTTTCTATAACTAATTCAAACAAAACATTACAGCACTCTAAGTTGTCACAACCATGAAAATAGTTTTCACATGTCATGTATTCTACATCTAACAAGGCACAAGATGGCTCTGATACCAATGTTAGGTTTTGATCAAGCAACTCATACATAATATATATCAAATATACGCAGTGGAAATAAAACATAACCTCAAAAACCATAACTACTCATGCATATAGATATAGAAAACAAAAACCAATACACTTCTCAAGCTCTGCCTTTTTCACACCTAACAA
>JANKYE010000225.1:29666200-29692936 GCA_032467995.1 Erythroxylum dillonii
AAATCTTTTCTCATCAATTTTCCTTAAGGCCCAAAACATCTTTAACACAATTCATATGCAAATCACTCATTGAATTTCTTTTCATATCTCTAAATTGCCACTTAAGGATCGGGGTCCAACATAACATTTTATCTTCTTTAGACTTTAATGATTTGGGGACATGTGTAGATTGCATCAGAGGAAAATTCCCTAAGACTAAAAAGAAAGATGCAAATAGAAGTCTAAGTCTCTTAGAAATCATTCACACGGACATTAGTGGACCTCTATCTCCTACTATTTGTGGTAACAAGTACTTTATTACCTTCATTGAGGACTTTTCTCGATTTAGCTATCTTTTTTTAATCAAAGAAAATTTTGATGCACTTAAGAAATTCAAAATTTTTAAAAATGAAGTTAAAAAGCACTTAGGAAAATTCATTAAGGTGGTGAGATCTGACCGTGGTGCTGAGTATTCGATTGGATGCTAGACAGCAGCATATGGGACCATTTGCCAAATTTTTGCAAGCTTGTGGAATTGTTCCACAATATACCATGCCTGCTAGTCCTGTACAAAATGGTGTAGCTGAAAGGTGAAACTTCACTTTAAAAGATATGATGAGGAGTATAATGAGTAGAACTAATTTGCTAGATTTTTTAATAGGGGGAAGCCTTAAAAACTACTCTTTATATCCTTAACAGACTTCCTAACAAATTTGTTCCAAAAACAACTTTTGAACTTTGGACAGGTAGAAAATCTAGTTTAAACCATTTTCGTGTGCGGGGTTGTCTTGTAGAAATTAGGATCTATAATCCCTTAGAGAAAAAGACTAACCCTAAAATTACCCATTGTTACTTTATTGGATATCCAGACCATGCAAAAGGGTATAGGTTCTATTGTCCTAAAAGTGGTCTTAGAATTGTGGAATCTATTAATGCAAAATTTTTAGAATTGGACAAGGCTGAAGCTATTATTCCTGCTATTGATTCCACTATTAATATATGTGAGATCATTTATTTTCCTGCTGCCATAGATAACATGCCTACAGTTATTGTTCCAATCGAGAACCCGCTCCAGTTGATCATCCTAATAATGTTACTAACCCTTTTGCACTAGTTGATACTCCTCAACCTATTGAACCTATTGTGCAAGTACCTCTTAGGAGGTCAGTTAGACAGAGGAGACCAGCTATTTCCAACAATTACTTTGTTTATCTTAGTGAAGACATGTATGATATTGGGGATAATGTTGACCCTAAATCTTATCAGGAGGTGATGTCTTGTGCTCATTTTTATATATAGGTAGATGCCATGAAAGAAGAAATGCAATCAATGGCTAATAATGAAGTGTGGGAACTTATTGAATTGCCTAAAAATTGTAGGGTGATTGGTTGTAAATGGATTTTGAAAACCAAGAATGACTCGAAGGGTTAAGTTGAGAGATATAAAGCTAGGCTAGTAGCGAAAGGTTTCATGCGAAGAGAGGGCATTGACTTCACTGAAACTTTTTTCCCTGTGTCCAGTAAAGATTCATTTAGAGTTGACATGGCTCTTGTAGCACATTTCGAGGAAGTGTGCACATTTCTAGGAGGTCAAGATAGCTTTTTTAAATAGTGATCCCCTCAAGGAACCTAAAGCATACATGCAACAACCTGAAGGTTTTCAGTTAAATGATAATGAGCATTTAGTGTGCAAATTGAAGAAATCTATTTATGGTCTGAAACAGGCTTCTAGGCAGTGGTACTTGAAATTTGATGAAGTCATTACCTCCTTGGGTTTTGAAGAAAAAAAATTTGATTAGTGTATATACCTAAAGGTCAGTGGGAGTAAGTTCATTTTTCTCGTTTTATATGTTAATGATATTCTACTTGCTAGCAATGATCTTGGCTTGCTGAATGAAACTAAGTAGATGCTGACAATGCGTTTTGAGATGAAGGATCTTGGTGAGGCAAGTTTCGTGTTAGGAATTGAAATTTACAAGGATAGATCTCGTAACTTACTTGGCTTGTGTCAAAGGGCTTATATTAATAAAGTCCTGAAGAGGTTTGACATGCAAAACTGTAAACCCGATGATGTACTAGCCATTAAGGGTGACAAATTCAATAAAAACTAGTGTCCTAAAAATGAAATTGAAAAGGCAGAGATGACGAACAGGCCATTTGATAGTGCGTTGGGGAATTTGATGTATGCTTAGGTTTGCAGTAGGCCTAACATTGCTTATATAGTTGGCGTTTTGGGTAGGTACTTGTCTCCTGGTAATGCTCATTGGGTGGTTGCTAAAAAAGTGATGAGATACTTTCATAAAACCGAGTATATACTTGTGTATAGAAGAGTTGACAACTTAGAGATAATAGGGTATAGTGACTCAGATCTAACTTGGAGCCCTGATGATATGAAATTGACTTCTAGTTACATTTTTATGTTAGCTGGGGATGTAATATCTTAGAAGAGCAAGAAGCAGACAATGGTTGTGTCTTCTACTATATAGCCTGAATTTGTTGCTTGTTATGTAGCTGCTACTCATGTTGTTTGGTTGAGAAACCTGGTGACCGGACTTCACATTGTGGATTCTATTGCTAGACCTCTTAGAATCTATTGTGATAATAGTGTAGCAGCGTTTTACACTAAAAATAACAAGACCTCTAGTAGTTCTAAGCATATTGAATTAAAGTATCTGGCCGTCAGAGACCTAATGAAGAATAAAGCGATAGTCATCGAGCATATAGTTACAGAGTCCATGCTAGCCGATCCCTTAACCAAGGGTCTTCGACTTATAGTGTTCCAGAAGCATGTTGAAGATATAGGGATTTTAAGCTCTTTTAATGCACTTAACTAGTGGGAGTTTTGAAACGTATGTGATCTTTCCTTATCTTGTTAGACTTTTATTGTTAAATACATTAATGTTTATTTTGCATGGATTATTTTATTTTAATGCATTGGATTTGAATATTCTCTTATTACTATTTAGTATATATATCAATTGCTATTTCGAAACTCGATGTCCTTTTATATCATCATGTTTTATCATTGACACCATCTTAGAGTTAGAGACATGTTACAAAATTTTGGACTCGGTATCTTATTTAGATCAGAATGTCTCCTGGTCAACACCATATTTGAGTCTGCAACCACTATTATAGAACTCGGTGTCCTTTTCAATCATTGTTCCATTGGTTGGCACTATATTGGAGTTCAAGGCATTATAGTTCATAATGAACTATACAATTTCTCTTTCTTTAAGCCTATTTTAAGAGAAATTGTAAGGACTGACGTTGAAAGTAGCACCTTACATTAATTATTGGATCACCGTTATGTGCTATTTTCATGCTACACTGCACACTAATGACTGATCGACAAGGTTAATGATATATGTAATTATGGATCAATGTTATATCAATAAAGGATGTAACGGTTGTCATAGTTCAATGTCATTTGACTTTGATCAAACTTAGTCCTATTGAAGTGTTACATCTCAGATTATATATATATATATTAAATGTGGCTACATTGCACAAAATTTAGTTTATTAGGCTAAGATTCATTTTCATAGGTTTTTTCAAAATAAATAAATTTAAACAATTAATTTTGCCCAAGTAGGAGAATGTTAGAGTATATTTTATTAGTTACAATCAATTGACGTTTTGATTTTATTAAAAAATAAGCTAATGATATGATTCCTATTGAGATGCCTATGACCCACCATTATAGTTATCCCTATTGGACTTAAGTATTTTATACTATTAGTGTGATTAATGGTGTAGGCCTAACCTTAAGGCCCATGATGGGCAAGCCTAAGGTTACTATCTATGGCTAGGTTCCCACTGCACTCCTTATATATATACATATGTATGTCTCTCTATAGTTTGCTCCATTAAGAACTATATTTTTCAAATAAAGCGGAGTTGTTGTAGAAGTCATAGCTATCATCAGACACTTGGTCGATACTTTCTCAATTTGTCGATCATATTTTTAATAAGTAAGTATCTATGTTTTCTATCATGTAATTGTTCCATAATTTTGGTTTATTACATAATGTGGTTGCTATCTTTTTAAAATATAAATGTAAATTTAAACAAAACTCAGTCAACTATTAGAATTTGAAAGTTTTCATATGAAAAAATTTCTCCTCGAGTTTAAGGTGATTAAAATGCAAGTATTGTTGTGAAGATCTGGAACGTACCAAAATACGGAGGTGAAGTGATGAATCAAGCAACGGGGGACCCACAAAGTCAAGACTAAGTGGATCCGTCCGTGTGAAGCGCACGTGCTTTTTCTGTCTCACTCTCCTCATCCCACGGTCCCTCACGTTTTATGTACTGGCACAGACCACTCAGAGTCATTCACTCTGTCCCGTCTCGAGTTTCACGCTTTCTCAAGAAACAATCTATGTATGTCATAAATTTTATGTTTGCAAATCTTCGATTGACCCGACTCTGAATTTGTTTTGATTGGTGGTGGCCGTTTTGTTGGTAGCCAATAAATTATCATAAATTGCCATGGCAGTTTGAGAATTTCGACCTTTTAATTTAATAGGAAGGCAATAAATATACATATTTTTATTACGTTTCATATAATTGATAAAATTATATTTTTATTAAAGGAATGAACTTTTTCTTTGGAAAAGGATAATATTTTAAATTTTAAAATTTTAATATAAGATTATCAACTGATGTATTATTTTATTAACGTCGCGTAGCAGCAGCATGCCAAGAAACTAACGCTTCACTTCTTTTCTAAAAAAAAAACTAAAAAAGAAAGACAGAAATTGCAGAAGCCAGCCAACGATATTAAAAGGCCAATAATGTATAGACCCGCAACAAATTAGGTTTGAGTTTGACAGACATTACAAATTGTTGCTTCTGACAGCCTTATTGTGATGTTTTCTTGTTGCCTTGTTTTGTAGCGGAGATTTGTCATGAGCTTGCTTTTATGTATTTATTTATTCATTTTGAAATTGGAATGTAGAGGCATAGGTCTACCAAGAAACAAGATAAGTTTGTCTTTGGCAAATGTTTTGTGATTGTGTGAGAGTTGAATGCAGTTGGAGAAAGGGATGTATAGGGATTGCAGGTTGCCCACAAAATATAGCATTCAGATTTTGAAAGTGACTTCAAATACACGTCCATTCAACACTAGTCCTACATTTGTATTGTATTGTATATGGGGGAGTTTTCTTTAGTTCTTTGCAAAAAGTAAAATAACTCTTCTAAACAGGCTACCTATGAATAACTAATTTGGCGTCGAGCATAATTATTAATATACACAACTCGCTTTTTAAAGAAATAATGAATTCAAAGATATTACAACAATTTGTTTTCTTTACATTATCTGTTTTTTGTATAAAAAAAAATGAAATAGAGTATACAGTTCAATATGCAAAAACAATATGCATACTCTTTATAGGATTTTATTTCATTATAACTTCGGGATGCATCAAACATGCTAAAACAATTTCGCTAGATTATTAAGACAAATTTCAAAATTTGTCTTATTCGTTTCATCTTACTTTGCCCTCAATGTTGGCAACAATTTGGACGTCATTTAGGTCGTAATTACTACAACAATAGCTAAACTATAGATACAAAATTTAAAATTAAAAATAAATCAATTTTAAGAATCATTTGATGCGAGAATTTAGCTTAGAATATCTTAAAATCATATGTTTGATATGAGCAATGAAAAAGATAGAAGGAAGTGTGTGGCCAAGTGATTAAGAAGTTAATTAGTTTGTTCAATTCAATCATAAAAACTTTGAACTATTCAACTTATTGGTTCGATTTATCTTAATAACTATTATTATTAAGAATCACTCTATTTATTAATTAATCGATCAATTTTATAAATTAATTAGCTTTTATGAACTAGAATAAATTAATTAGTTTTTATTTGACAATCCATTTTCAATTAAATTTTAATCTTTTTAATAAGTAAAGATGATCTCTTTCTTTAATATCTTTTAAGTTCTAAATTTTATCCAACCTTTATTGTATACTAATTTTATGACGGTTTGAACATTTATAATTCTAAAACATTGTTATATTAACACAAGTTAACAAACGAAACATCACTTAATGTGAGGATATTAGGGAAGTTTAAAATTTTCAATCTTAAACATATGAAGGTAAAAATAATATGATTAAATTGTTGATTATAGGAGGGCTAAGTGGGTTTTAAAAAAACCATCAAGAACCTAATGATTTTGTCTTGTAACCAATTCATAAACCAATATAGCACAAATCAAAGCATATAAACCATTATACCTTAAACTTGGTCTCCAAACTAAGTAGAAGATCTCACAGTTGCACCTCCTCGCTCGTGACTTCAACTCCTTGCTCACTGCTTCACCTCCTTTGAACCAAATAAGATGCACTCCAAGGTTTCTACCAAAGATCGATTAGAAAGCCCAATGTTTTCCAATGCTAGATGATACTTCAATGGCCTATCTTTGATCCTAGAAAATCCCCAAAATAAACAAAAAGATGGGTGATTGAATGCTCAACACGTGCTAAATGGTAAAGCCTTTTGGTTCTTATAAGAATGATGAAGAAAATCGGCTACTTGGAGGAAGACAAAAGAGAAAAGAAAAAGTTGAAATTGTAGGAGAGAAGATGAAAAACGACAGCAACTAGGAACAACCCGAAAAATTCAAAAGTCTTCTCCCCTTTGGACAAATTAGGGTTAATTAAATGCGTATTTAATTGTCTAAAATGTCCTTGTGTAAATAAAGTCAAGACAACAAAGTGAAATGATAACTTAGTCATTAGGCTTTAAACACATCTTTATGTTAATTTCATATACATCTTATGTTCTTACAAGGTTGGCCATACAAATTTTCATTTAAAAAGTCACTTTGTCATCTATCTAACGATTCAAAATAATTAAACATTTGACCCAATTGCCATATAACTATACCATATAATTATATGCATTATTTTGATAAACATCAAATTTATAAGACATGTCATACTTATCAAATAAATTTATCTAGGATTAAATATCTAATAACATTTATTCTAATACCATATGACGACTAAAATAATTATAATATTTATAATTGATTTTATTTTCGTATTCATATCTCCATATGATATACTAGAATAATTTCTTTTTTCTAACCAAATCTTTTCTAGTGTGATCCATTGGGATCTATGTCATGTTGATAATAGAATTAAAACCACTTCTAATTCTATACATCATAAGCGGTATTCAACAAAATACATTATAATTACTCAAATGATATAGATGATAAGTATTATACACAAATCATGATCCTGAAGCAATAATTACCCATGTCAATTCTCTTGTCTTATAATATCCTGAATAAATGCAAGATTGAAATATGTTATTTTTGTCAATTTATTCTTTCTTGATTTCCAAAATAAATCGTAAATACGATTAACTCCTTAATCATATTGCATACATACAAATATTATTTTATCAAGGGCTCATAGACATTATTGCTCATATCATATACTAGGAACAACATTATTCTTGATGAACATTTATCCTCCACACAAGTCACGCATATTGTGGCATTATCTGTATAGCCACTTGTTTCGGTTAGCATTGGACAATGCCAACAAATACACATTTCTCATGTAAGAAAATAAACATCTTATATCATAGAATTCAAGACACGTATGAAACATTAATGACATAAATACAATCCTAAAAATGTTTCATTTAGGGTCCGTCGAATATCATAATCTCCATTATGTATCTATGTGATTAAACCGATAACTCCTTATCGAATGATTTGTAGAACATCACCATCATTTAATCTACACACTAATCTTTTAGTGGTCAACTAATATTCCATGTTAATTATCAAGATTAGCGACATTTCAAAGTAATCATTATTTTCCATTATAAAGTTCTATAATCTAAGTTCTCAACTCGAATAATCCATAAATAATGAAAACTCATGAAACAAAATGATATAAACCATCCAATTCATGAACATAACTGTACGAATACAACCATCCAATGATTGGCTTCTAGATCATAACACTAATATAAACATTGTAATAATACAGAGTCAATCTAAATTTCTGTATATGTCTTATTTAGAAGATGGGTGAAATTGAATAAAGTTCTCATTAAATGAATATGAAAAATGTCATTAAATGAATATGAAAAGTAGGTGATTTTATTATATATTGGTTGTTTTTGCATTAGCTAGTTGGGTTCAAAAATTGAAAATAAAAGGAAAAAGGTTAAGTGTAATTGAGACTTGGTTTGTAGATTTCAAATTACACTTTGCAGTGGAAACAATTGCAGAAAAGGCTCACGAACTCACGAAATACTTGTACATCACTTAAACTCTCTCGTCAATTTCTTGCAAATAACCAATGTCACTGTCTAAATTAATGAGACGGAAGGAGGAAAATTAAAATCCCATATGGCAAAAGCCATGTTTGCCAACCTTCATAACCAGAAATTGATAGTGAAATTGTGTTTCCTGAATTGGACCATTAAACTAAACTACCCTAATTGCCAAAAGACGCAGCCATAACCAACAATTGATGTAAAGTTATTCTTACAAAGATTAATACATGCTTACTACTTCTACTACTATTTTATTACGTGGCTACTATTCACATGGTTTCATACCTTTCTTCTCTTTCTTTTGACATTTGTTATATAAATTAAGTTTCTTGCACTGTGTAAAAGTGTGTACAGAATTACTTCACAACTAATATAAACACCATTTTGTGATTACCGCCCTAGTGATCTAACTATGTGTTGATGAAATTAGCTCCAATTAATCGTCCAAGTGCAATTTGCTTCCCTTTGAATCCACCCTTTTCCAATCAAATTAATCCAAGCTCAATTGTAATATATAAATTAAAAAAATATTTTGGAAATCACATGTAACCTTAATGGAGAATATTATCCTTTATTAGTTGCTATACAAGCATATTATACGACTCGAAAGGGTAACGCGAACATTAATGGTAAAAAATA
Source organism: Erythroxylum dillonii (assembly GCA_032467995.1). Taxonomy (NCBI): domain Eukaryota; kingdom Viridiplantae; phylum Streptophyta; class Magnoliopsida; order Malpighiales; family Erythroxylaceae; genus Erythroxylum; species Erythroxylum dillonii. The sequence goes on from JANKYE010000225.1 coordinate 29,675,144, forward strand.
TTTTGGAAATCACATGTAACCTTAATGGTAATGCGAACATTAATGATCTTATCACCTTCAATCTTATCAGATATTGATGGTCTTATCTTATCAACTAATATCCATGTATATCACTTTGTTGTATTTTTGACTTAGCTAACACAGGATATATTATAGGAGATAACGATGGTGTAATTTGTATATATGTGTAGCTTTTATCTTATAGATGACACGAAATTTTTTCTCCCTCAAGATTATTATGGGTCCTTACGAAAGGAGACTCTAGAAGCTTCCGAATTAAGGCAACATGGATTTCTGCATCTTCAAATTGGGAGACCAAGTTAAGGATGTCTACTATAAAATTCGAGTTTACTGAGACATTTCCATCCTTTCGCAGAAAACCTTCAGACATGTGAAAAATTCGTTTACTCATTTTTTTATTAACTTAAATATTTTGATTTTAAAGTCCTTTTTCTAATACAACAATCAACAATGAGTATTTATATATATATATGATAACCAACAATTGAGTAATATAAAATGACTACATCATAAAAGAAAGCATTGAGGTGAAAAGAAATAAAGTGTTGATTAAATCAACACTTAGGAATCTTTTTTTTTAATAAAAAATCCCTAGTTTGAAATCAATTTTAAGTACTTATTGTTTTGTAATTAACAAAAGTATAAAATCTTATAGCTAAATTAATTTTATAATCTAACAAAATTATGAAAACAACATCTTAGTTCGTCATTATTTTGGATCAAGGGTAAAATTGTCCTTTAGGTTATGTTTGGTTAAACGTAAAGTTTTTAATAGAATAGAATGGAATGAAATGCAAATGGATGTAATATTAGAAAATTATTATTTGAGAAAGATGAAAGGATTCATAATGTAATATAGTGAAATATTGTTTGGAAGAAGGGTTTATAATGTAATATAGTGAAAAGTTGTTTATTATTTTACATTTCATCATAAACCTCATAAATTGGAAGTTTCTCATTTTTATTGTTTAGGATGGAATGAGATATAATATGAAACCCTTCTCTTTTATTCTATTCCATTTCATTAATAAATTTCTAACCAAACATAACCTTAAAAAGAGGAGGAAGGTGCAATATCTATTTTATATTAGTGTACATTTTAAAGACTAATTGTTGAACATTTTATAAATTTAATGTAATATTCAAGTTTGTTACAAATTTAATTTATAATTAAAATATTATTAATTTAGAAAACTCATCGTAGTCAACTTCTAGTTGAAATCTTACTTAACCATTACCTAAATATAATATTAAGACGGGGAGTTAATTTTTCTGCTGCGATAAGACAATGACCATATTGACCATGTGATATAGCAGAAATCAGCATATGTTGTCGTGTTACCTTAAATATTATTGTTACCATATAAAGGTTGTGCTAGCGATAGTTTTAAATTTTTAATAAATTTTAATTAAAAATTCAAATTTGTGTTAAAATCAAAATTTTGAGTACAAATGTGAATAATTATATATAATATAAAATTCATTTTATAAAATTTTAATAATCTCCATGGTTGGATACAGCTAAATTTAAAAGTAGAGATATCTTTCTAGTGTATGCCTCCGAGCATTGTAATTGAAAGATTGCCTGCTTAGCTTTGTTGTCTTCGTAGGAATTCATCACCGGTCAAAAGCCGACCACAATTCCAATGATGTTTTGGCTAAATTTAAAGGGAAAGAGAAGAAACAGAGAATTCAGAAGCCTGTAGTTGTCTAATTTAAGATTATTTAGTGCCAAAATTAAGAGCAACCAAAGAATATGGAACTGAACTGAACTGAAAATTGGTAAATGAAGCATTTGATTAAGATTATATTCAGTTTGATCGACCTAAGCAGTGGGGAAATGGACTGCTGTCTTGCTAAGTCTGACATTTTTTAACCTGGAAAACAAAGCTATAGTCTTCTTAGTTTATGAAGCAATAGAGAGGCCTGCATGCAAAATCCAAAGCTCCACAGCTTCGTCTTTCCTTTTGCTCACTATCCAAATTCCAAAGCTTCTCCCTAGTCCTCACAGAAAAGAAAAACAAACCAATCCATATTCTTCTCTGCTCAGCCACAGATCACAGAGAGAGACTCTAACCAGGCATGATACCATAAACACGTACACACACAGATACACATACACCACAGCCTACAGAGCCACACCCTCGTCAATTCCAATATTTGTTTTGACCTTTTTCACCTTTCCATCTCTCGCTCTCTCTTTCTCCCTCTACAAATCCTTACTGATAACATTTCCATTCTCTTTCTCTCCTTTCTTGTGCGGGGAGCCACCTCCTCAACTCAACAACAACCACCTCACTTCTCTCTCTATCATACACTGGTTTCTCATTTTGCTCTTTTATCTGTTTTGGTACTTGATATCAAGTTTATTAAGAACAAGGAATCGCCAGAGGGAGTTTTATATTATGCACAGAAGCCGATAGGAAGGATTTTTCTGGTTTTGTTCTTCTGGGTTATTCATACTGATCCGGCAGAAGTTGGTGTTTTGATAGACAGTTTGTTGTGTGTTAGATAACAGAGAATATAAATAAAGATACAATGTCGGCTTACAGGGATAAAGATCCTCGTATCCATGGAATCAAAACTCAGATTCGCGTCGTCCCCGATTTTCCGAAGCCAGGTTTTTCTTTTGCCTCATATTTGACTATTTGTTGCTTATCCATCTAAAGCTGGATTCTTTCATGTTTTGCCTTTCCAACTTTGATATGCAGAGAGAAAAACAACGGCATTCTTAGGCCTTGCAATATATATATGTTTTTATTGCAATTTATAGACTAAGAACCGTGAAAATCATCGCTTTTGAGCTTACTACGTCTTGGAAAATATAAAGAAATAGATTTTCTTGCGTGAAAGATTACATTTTTGTGAGTTGTTGTAGTCTGCAATACTTGTAGACTCTGTAGTCAGCGATATACTTTCTCTAAAGAAACATGCCTTGAGGTTCTATGAACGGCCAGTTCTTTGTATCGAGTCACTCGGCTGATTGAAGATTCGTTTTTTTTTTTTTTTCACTTTACTTTCATTATCTATTGAACCCTCACAAGAACAATTTAAGCTTTACTCTTCTCAATAAGTTGATTTCCAAAATTCAACGACGGGCTTGGGTCTGTGGCAGGAATCATGTTTCAAGATATCACAACTCTATTACTGGATACGAAATCATTCAAGGATACAATTGATTTGTTCGTTGAACGCTACAAAGGCAAAAACATTTCAGTTGTTGCAGGTAAATACTCAAGAGACAACCCACTTTTCTTTTTCCTTTTTGTTTTTTGGATTTTTTTCCGGAACTTTTGAGGGGTTAAAAGATTCAGGTTATGGCTTTTTGACGACTTCTCATCTCTTCCATCGGGTTTCAAGGTGGTGGGTTCTATTTGCTTACAGAGCAAAATGCACTGTCATTTACGTTTTTGGTATCTTTTTATGGGTGCGTTTTGGGAAGTTTTTTCTTTCTTTTTTTCCTGGATAAAGCGAAATCACTGTATATCAAATGATGCGTCCGTGTGTTTGTTCTCTCGTTTTGATCTTGGTCGGTGTTGGAGTGATTTCTTGTTTGACTAAAGTTTCTTCTCTGCTAGTGGCAGTGGTATTGATTGCTTTCTGTTTAAAAATTTTCCCTTTGAACGGCTCTCATTCTCTCTGTGTTTTGTTGCCATTCTTCTTCTTGTCATTGTTGGGAGCATATGCTAGGACCTGATTTGGGAGGCTGGTGGTTGATGATAATGCGCCCAACTTGTTGAAAAATGGGTGGACCCGGTTCATGCAAGTTACCATTGGGCCGTTGCTTTAGGCTTTATCGTTATTTCTCTCTATCATGCATTGATCTAATGTCTAATCTTTCACTGTCTCTTTGTCGTGCCTCCTCATTTTTACCCTTCTAATCCTGAATTTCTGCTTTTGAGTTTCTGGTGGCGCAACGGATTGCAGATGTTGTCCTGTTTTCTTGTGCTAGCAGATTGGCTTTATGTTTCTGTCCCACATATTTTTTTTATATAAGCTGATATCTCCCTCATTAAGATGCTTAACAATTGGAAAGAACTGGTTTAAGAGAATTAATAATCGATTGCAATTTTTTATGCCATATTGATTTAGAGATTTGGGTACTAATTCACTTCTTTTATGGTGCTGTTCATTCAAATACCTATTAAATAAAAAGAAATGGGGATTCTAAATGTAATTGTTGTAGTACCTCATCTATGTCGTATTTAACACCAAAGATTATGTCAACATTGAATATACCTGTGCTTTATCGTAATGTGTGAGCAGTGGAATGTCTTTTTATGGACTCCTGCATTTACGATGTCTCTTGTGCTTTGAGAAACTTTGTACTTCATGGCATCTTCTCTAAAAAAGTAAAGGCCTAACATGGATAATATGTCGCCTTCTCCCTAGTGAGACGAGGATATGGAAGTTTTATATATTGCTATAATATTGTTCAATGGACTAGATCCATTGATAGTGCTCACATGATAGATGTATGTTATTGATTGTAGAACAGATGTATCTTCAAGAATACTGATTACGTTATACAGAAGGAGACTAATTCTTTCCTAATAAACCTGATGGGGAGCAACATAACAAATATATCAGCACGCTGATTCCAATGTTGACTTTAGATTTTTCTCTGCAGCATATGATTATGGTCATTGCTCAACATATCCTGCTTCAGTTATTTTTCTCTCTATAATCAACTTTCTGATGCTTGACACGCTGATTTCTTGCTCGTAGATCCTTGTCAGCTTTAGACTGTTGAAATAACTCCTTTTATTGTACCACTCATGAATAGCTTTTAGAGGTTGTTCACTATAAGCTGCTTCTCTTTGACTTTCTGATGCAAATTTGTTGAACTAACTTGCTCTGATATGATTGTGGAAAATAATCTTGGTTTAGGGGGTTGAACTTTACAGTTTATGTGGTTAATAAAAACAAACAACAGCTCAGTAAAAATCCGCTAAATGCGGGGTACGGAGAGCAGTTACTTATTTGCAAATCAATTTTTTGATATCTCGCACTTGCTTCTTGTGTAGGATATCAGGTTTTTGTCGAGTTAGTCAATAATTTTTGACTTTTGCCTAAATATTCTGCTATTGGAAATAAGTTGATTTCATTTTCAGGAATAGAAGCTCGAGGATTTATTTTTGGGCCCCCCATTGCATTGGCAATTGGAGCAAAGTTCGTCCCACTAAGAAAACCAAGGAAATTGCCTGGTACTATTTTGTCTATTGGCCTGAATTGGGTGCTTCTTTATATAATATTTGATCTATATTATAGTCTTTATCAGTGGTCTGCCCTTGAAAACCCTGATCTCAGTTTTTGACCTTTGTGATGAAAATGATGCCTTCTTTCTTCAAATAGTTGGGAAATGTACACAAGCTTTTGGAAGTGTCTCAGATAGATATCAAATGATTTTACTCAGCAATATAAGTGACAGCTGAGTGTGTACATTTTATGTCCATATCATCACCTGTAATATCCTGATGTGCAATTGCATACTGATGTCCATATAGTGTCTGCGTCACTTTTGTTTCTATCAATTAGCTCTTAAATCTTTGAAAACCTTCCTGACATTGCCTAGGTGTCCATTTTTCCTTTCTGGGACTTGGTTAATGACATGTTACCCCAATGACAGGAAAAGTTTTTTCAGAAGCGTATGTTCTGGAATATGGAAGTGATTGTCTTGAAATGCATGTTGGAGCAGTTGGTTTGGGTGAGCGAGCTTTAGTGGTGGATGACTTAATTGCAACTGGTGGCACTCTGTGTGCTGCTATGAATTTACTGGGTAACCACTATATTAACTTTTTAAATAAAAATATGATTAAGGGGGTTCTACTTATTTGGCACTTAGTAGATCTTAGATTTTGCAAGATTTACTTGTTGATGAATGAAAACTCCACTATAGATTTCTAGCAGTATGTAAATTGGAAATTTGAGACTTAAGTTATCATTTTAAAGTAGAATCCATACGTGCATTGTGGAAGTTCATTATCAGTAAATTTTTGGTCATAAATAGAGCACAAGTGTGCTATTTCAAAGGATTCTATTCAATTTTTAACTTGTTCTTAGATGTAACGCATGTGGTGGACTGATACCTGAGTGTATCCTACGAATTTATACATTCTTACCTGGCAAGATAAAAATGAAAATAATATTAACAATAAGGTCATCGCTGATTAATCTGCTTTAAGGTTTGTACTTAATGTATACCAAGTTTCATAGCCTTGGACAAAGTTAAAGAATCTACTGATTCCTAGGTCTACAAATGTACACAATGAGAGGTGTTTCAGGCATTATGTTTGTCCAAAAGCAGTCAACCGTGTACTGGTTCATGTTCTTTAACTTCATCTTTTTTATTTTTATTCTTGAGCTTTTTCTTTTATTTTGATGTGAATTAAATGTTCATTTTTGGACAAGTGTTTTAAGCGTTTAATTGGGCAATTGTTATGTAGAGCGTGGTGGAGCAGAAGTAGTTGAATGTGCATGTGTAATTGAACTTCCAGACCTCAAGGTTTTCATTTTCTTACAACCTTTACTTTTTTGTTTTCTCTTCTTGCTCTACAACTGATTATGATAAAATGCTTTTGGATGTTGTAGGGTCGTGAGAGGTTGAATGGCAAGCCCTTGTATGTACTTGTGGAATCACACTAATCATGGCCGATTAAACAATATAATTGGGCAAAGATGGTAAGTTTGAGAGATATTGGGTTAATTTTCATCTGAAAAATGTATTTCAATATGTTTCATCTAGTAGCGTAGGGCATTAAAATTTATGCAATTAGAACAAAATTAGGTATATGATTGACTGGTGACTGGATTTTATGTCAGCATTATGTTTCTATGCAATTACTCTTTCAAAAGACAACAATGTAGACTTTGAAAGGTCTCATTGTCTGAATCTTGCATAGCTGACTGATACTTGCCCCAAAAAAACAAAAAACAAAAAGAAACACGACTAGATTGTACCTAATAATGTCATTTTATAACCTGTGGTAGAATCTTGTACTTCTCATATTCCTGGAATTTTGGACCAAGACACAACCTAGACATATTCAGAGTCCTCATAGTCGGTCACATGTTTCTTCTTCTAAAGTCTTTGGTTGTTAATTAACAGCTTAAATATGGCCCAAAAAGATTAGATGGCACAGAAATTCAGGCATGATGTGCCTATCAACGACAGTGACTACTTACCAACTGCCTGACTTGTCTTGTACTTTGCCATTTAACCAAAGCCAATCATATTAGGAGTCTTGATGTTAAGACTAAGCACTTTGTTTAGTGCATAGCGTTCCCGATTTGTAAGCACAACTCTTTTCTTCAAATAACTAACAAAGTTGAAATACTCAGAAAACGAAAAAAGAATAAGTCATTATAGTCGGGTGTGCATACCTATGTTATCTCTCTGCTGACAAATTGTGGTTGTAATTAAGGTTTTTAACGTCTTAACTTTGTGCCCAAACCTCCAGGTTGGCTAGTTGGAGTTGTGAATGATACCGCAAGTGGTAATGAGTGTAATACTCATTTGTTATCGTGCTTTCCAAATTATTTTAATTGAGTTATCTAGACTTTGGTTGGATTTTTCGCTTCTTCATGATTTAGAGGTAGATTATCTGAATTAGGATTAAATTATCATTAGATGTGATTTAAACCTAATCCTAAGATATAATTAATAAACGCTGTATATTACAAATGATAAAACTTGAAATTAGTTCAAACGAAGATGTCACATAGTTATTATGTTGTTCAATCATTACAGATAATACTAATGTTCGTTCATTTCATATTATAAAATTAAAATCATGGAGTATTTTTGAGTCAGCTATACGTCCAAATAAATTAAATTCTCATACGGAACAGTCCAATTAGCAAGATCTACCAAAAGGAATCTTTATAACTTTCTTTCGCAGTTAACGTTTTGCTTTTGATTAGGAGTTTGAAACCCTAAATTGCAATGATTCTTATGATTAGGAGTTTCTCTAATCGTCTATATGTCTTTCTACTCACTCTTTGTGCTATTAATCATATTTTTCATATCGAAATTATTTAATTCTTATTCACATGTACTTGTTACTGAAATCAAATTCACTGAAATTGATAACAATCACATATTGAATATGTCATTATGGACATATATGTTTGAGGAAAATAATTAATGTATCTAAAATTTTGTTGTAGAATTCACTAGAACTGAAAATTTTAATAGCAACAATTTAGAAATGTGAAAGTATGAAAATTCAATGCGTATTGAAAGAGCAAAAGGCTTTTGTTTCATTACATGAAATCATTAGTCTTTAAAAAGTACACTATTATTTAACATAGAAAATTTGTGAGGCATGTGACATAGTATGAAAGAACCCTAAGGTATGACTATGCCAAGGACATATCGACTGTGGTGGTAAGACGTTATAGTTTGACCTTAGTAATCATATAATGAATACCACACACACACACACACACACACCCATACACACTCACGCACACACACCCATGCACACACGCATACACACACACACACAGATGCACCATAATAAATCATAAAAGAGAATATGAGATAGGAGAATTCAATGTCAAGGCATATGAAGCTAATGTTAAATACACTGAACTAAGGAATATTAGTCATACCTTATCTTAGCTAGTGTAAGTTGTTGCACATTCTTACCTTCACGTTAAAAGCATATGAAAATGCACTTAACTTATAATGTGAATATTAAGATGATATATGATGTTATGAGGGATCTATCGATAAACATCTTGAGCTTTCTAAGCCATATCTGAAGACATAAATGCCTAAGTTATGCTCACAAGGAGTTAAAAATTAACAAGAGGAAGCACTATGATGAGTCTAATTGAAAAGAGGAAATAAAGCCTTCCACAATTCTTAAGATTCTAAGGAAAAACTAAATTGAAAAGGGAAATGAACCTTCCATTGAGAATAAATCTTACCTTTGTCATGTTTAGTTACCCTTGGATGCAATGTTAATTTTCACCTAGACTTTGTCATATTGGATAAAATTAAAATTGAATGACCAAGCATATTTTATTTAGAAGACCTAAATAAAGTAGGATAATCTACTTGTGTAAACATTGTCTAGCTAACAAAATAGCACAAAAACCGTGGAGTATGGGACAAAAAGTTACTAAGCCATTGCAAGTAACTAATTAAGATATATGTGGCTAAACAGATATGACAGCACGATATAGAAGTACTTATTTCATCATATTTATCAATAATTATACTTAGTATAGTTATATTTATTTAATTTCTCAATATTTGAAACATTTGTTGTTTCAGGGAGTATAAGCTTTTAGTTGAGAATTAATAAAATAAATCAATTCATAAGGTCATGTGATGAAATTTGAATGGATAACTAATGACTATCGTGTGAATCCACCCACAAGTTGGTGGTGCAGAGATGAGAAATAACTTTATGCTCATGGTTAGGTTTATAATGACATAGGCATATTATAGCCTATTAGGATGAGGTGTTATTGATGATCAAACATGTATTTGATAGGTACCAAGGAAATATATCTTAAAATAATATCAGATATGAAAAAGTAAGAGGCATGATTAACCATATCTGATTTCTTGAGGTTGTGTTTGTTACCTATATTCATGGTTCCTCTTATAAGCATGTGAATTTTTCAAAGGGAAGAATCTTTAAAAGATATTTTTTGGACATTCCGAAGGATATATGTTCAAAGGTGAACAAGGTAATAAGCAAGGAATTGAATTTGTGTCATAAGATATCTTATTCTTAGAGAATGATTTTTTAAAGTGAGAAAAAAGATAGTTTAAAACTTATCTCTATATGGGAGACTAAATTAGAACGATCTTATAAGTCGAGACCAATTGAATGGTATTGATTCAAGTGAGAGCAATTTAGGAAATGATGAATTAGTTTATGATTAATGACAATTGTAACCTAATAGAAGCTCTTTACTATCTAATTAAAGTGAGAGCAAAATTATACCCATATTGTGAGCGAATCATTCATCATATAATTTTGAAGTTGAAAGCAATAACCTTTATGGTAGTTCCTAAAGAAAGTAATAAGCCAAGGAATATGAAAAGCCTCCATCTAGTCTTGTTAAGGATGAATGAGTTATAACAATAAAAGAAGAATGAATTTCAACGAGGGTGTGCTTGGTTCACTTAGTAGAATGGTAATAGGAATTATAATAACTATAGTGAGGAATGAAAATAGATATAATTTCTATTCCTTACTATATTAGGGCTATGGAGTATTTCCCCAAAAGGAGATATAAAAACACCGTTCATCCAATCATAATATATTACCATCTTTTTTCATTCCTTACCCATTCCTTTCTTCCCACACCAACTAACCAAGCACCCCACTAAGTTTGATATGAGTATAAGACTTGGATCATCTTCTCAAAAGATGTATAGCTATAAAAAAAATGATTCTTTAAATGTTAAGTGAAAGACTAATGGTAGCTTTAAAAGTTACAAAGTGTATCTAGTGGCAAAACGATACACATAATCGAAGAGATCAATTAGGAGAAGAAATTCTCATTTGCTTTGAGGTTTATATTAGTTTGAATGATTCTAGCCTTAGTAATTGGAATGAATCTTGATATGCATAAAATAGATGTAAAGACTATGTTGTTAAATGAAGAAATCTATGTGATACAACCATTAGGTTTCATTAAGAAGGGTTGAAACCTAATGGATAAGAGCATTACATGCTTATATTGTTAAAGTCAATATATGGTCTAACATAGTGTCGAAATAAGTGCTCAGATTGTTGAAGTTAATGCATGGTTTAACATAGTCTTGAAGTAAGTGGCATATTATATCAATACTATAATCATATCGTATAATTTTAGTATGATTAGAAAAGACCACTTTGTACATGTTAAAAGATATAACGATAAATGTGTCATTTTATTATTTCATATGAATGATATTTTTTGATAGCTAGTGACAATAAGTAGTTTGTTAAGAAAACAAATAAATTATCTATCAATTATAATCAAAATAAAGAATATGGCTAAGGTTGCAAATAAGACCACTTAGTACATGTTAAAAGATATAACGATAAATGTCTCATTTTATTATTTCATATGAATGATATTTGTTGATAGCTAGTGACAATAAGTAATTTGTTAAGCAAACAAACAAATTGGCTACCAATTATAACCAAAATAAAAAATATATAGCTAAGGTTGCATCACTTTAGATTGCTAAGTATTGTTCAAATAGAGATTTTTTATTATTGTAAGCTACATATATAATATCAATAAAATAGTTGAACATTTTGTATGTAGGATGGCAAAGTGTTTTTATGACGCTAATTGCTAAAGGTAAGCACCTAACCAATATATAGTATCCACGGACGCCATAGGAAGAGTAAGAGATAAAGATGGTTCTTTATTTTAAATAAATTAGTAGTTTCATGCATGCCATGTTTTGTAAGAATAAGTACATTCAAATATCAATATCAAATCAAACACATAGATATCAAGTATAATTATGTCAAGGAAATAATACCACACAGAGAAATGAGTAAGTTTATTGACTATTCATAATACTTGTTATCAATGATGATTGGTTGTTATCGAATATTTGATGCAATATTTGTTTAAGTGAAAATTGAGCAACATTTTTAATTTTTTTTAAATCTAGTCCTAGAAATGTGAGAATGCTTGATTTTGAATTAACCTTTTTGTTTTAGAATGAACATTATATGAGTGTTGAACATTCAATTTTAGATATAAGAAGTATGTTGGACAAATATGAAATGCCTTCTCACATAGGTGACCTCCTCTATTATTTGGTAAGAATGGAGATAGACAAGTTCTAAGCGATTTATCTAGGTGATAAATGAGAGCTCAAGGTTTAAAACACTAGAACATACATATGCTCTAATAAAAAAGAGTCAATAGTATAACACATGACTCATACCATGTGTACCTTTTCAACCAATAAGGATAATATAAGTCATATTCTCAACTCATATAATGTGATGATCCTTTGATGCTATGTGAATGTTAAATTTAAAGTACCCTTTTTACTCAGGCTCTAATTTCATATACGAATGTCAATGGATCAGGTCGGGCTTGGGCATAGGTAGTTTCTGCTCAAGCTCGGCCTCGAGGTATTGAAACTCTAGCCCAAGCCCAAGCCTAAACCAATTAGACCTAGTAGGTCAAAACGATGTAACTGTGCCTATAATTTTTGGGCTTTGAGCCAAGCTGGGTTTGGGCAAACTAATCTCAGTCTAAGACTCAATTTAAAAAAAAAGCTCGAAGGCCTAATGTTGGAGCGAAAAGGGCCTAGATCTATCTAAAATTCCTAATTCCAAATAATCAAATTAATATTTGTTATCTTAGAATGTTACTAGAAAATTATGAATGATTTTATATAATAAGACATTATAGAAAAACGAAAATTTGATTCAAATTATTAAGAAACAAGGAAGACCATTTCAATTCCAAGTTTGCATCAATATGTATTAAAAAGGACTCATCTTTTATATTGAACGCAATGAATACAAAATATTTATATAATGAGAATGAGACAATGATTGATGCAATAAATGATCTAAGGTATAGCCTATTAAATCCATTTTAGGATCACTTCATCAGTTAATAAGTCATATATTTCTATTAGATATATAAAAACATGCTCTCGTAGTATGTTGGTTGTATGAGATATTAGACAAGTATAAGTAAGGCAAAAGCATTTTCTTTTTGGTTAATTAAATTTATTGTGTTTGAGTGAGAAATAATGGATAAACAGTTATGATTTTCTATAAAGATAAGTGTGTGTAGGACAAGAAAATTTTGAGATCTGTGAAAAACATATAGAAGGAATTCTACAATTTTTGGAGTTCTTCAAGTTTCTTATCCTCTGAATTAAAAAGAAAAAATTTGCAAGTGATTTTTTGGTTTTATCAGTGATACAAGTATGTTTTGATCCTATCACTTCATTTACAAATGAAAAACCTTATCTACAAATGTAATTTTCTTATAATTCCTATAAGGAAACTATTTACTAATGAAGATAAACAAATGTAAAATGTACATTGTTTGCTTTCACTCGTCTTATTTAGCTTTTGCAAAAGCTTATGATCAAAAGTATTGAGATCAAGAAACAAACTTATCAAATTTTGGTATAAAATAATAAACAAATTATATTAAAATATTTGATAATGTTACTATATTTTATGATATATCACTTTGCTACTTAGTAAATTTAAAGAATATGCATTCTTTATCATTTAGCTATAGATAAACCTAAAATTTAATTAAAGTTTTAGATTATATGTCTTCTATTATTTGTTTATTTGATTTAAATCTTTTACTCTTCCATTGATTAAGATTGGCATCTAGTAACACATTATAACTATACAAATATTTAAAAATGTCAAGAGTTAACTTTTCCGTACATCATTTTTTAATATAATTCAACTCTTTAATCATATAATGTTGACATTAGACATAAAGTATGAAAATAATGTCTACTCTATTTGAGTCCAATTATATCAATTCTTTATCATTAATAATTAATTCCATTAATAACATATGAAAACAATTTTTAAAGTGTCATCTCATTTTGACCAAGGATTTTTGGAATAAATACGAACTGAGAATAGTAGAACATTCTCCATAATCATTTTAAGGTGATGAATCTTATATTGATCATTCAACAACTGCTTCATAGTTCATACTGTATATTCAATGACTACTGGCTAAACTACCTTTAACTAGAATATGTCATAAATAGTATCAAAATATAGGAATCCTTATATGAGATACTTCTGTAATCTCAAGTCAAATGATCACTTATAAAATTATCACAGTGAAAACTTTTATAGAAACAAGTAATGTTTTAAATGGAATTATCATATATGATCAGTTCAATGAACTTGTTCTCTAAAAAATACTCATACTTCTGCTTAAGTATCTCCATACTTTAATCAAGGAGATTGACTAATTCCTTCATAAGAAAGAAATATAATGTGCACTAATCTTTTGTGTTCTATTAATGTCTGGTCTCAATAGATCAAGGACTAGGAACAATTTAAGAATAATGCATAAATACAATATGATTTTCATAATTATGATCTCATCATCATTTTATTTGTAATATACATTTATCTTATGAATTTTTATCATATATATCTGAATATGTATAAGATAAAGAATGTCTTTAAATAATTATGTCACTAAACTATAACCAAATAATTGATTTTAGGGCATAAATAATGTATTTCCCACTTGTACTAAGCCAATTGTTTAAGTATCTTATATCAAATCTTTATATAAAGATCATACTATTGTTGGGACATTGGTTTAGTGAGAGAATTCATCTAAATTATCATCATAATTACGAGAAATAATCTAAATACATACTTGGATCTTTGATGAGACCTTAGCACTCTTCGTATGCCCAATGACTAATGTTCCATAGTACATTACTATCTTAAAAATATAAGGAACTATATTGAGTTCATTAAAAAACTCCTGATCTAAATAATCATTTTTACTAAGTAAAAAATATATATTTACATTAGAACCTTTCCAATCTCAAAATAATAATATTTAAATTAAAATATAACTTGATTATTATTTACTTCTAAATTTAATATCGAGATAACATTTAACTCAGATATTAACTTATACATAGAATAATATATATCTTTGATACTTCACAAATATGAGATACCTCAAATACTAAAACACGTTTAGTACATTATATACTTGGACTAGAATAGGTAAATAAATTCTATATCTATCTCTATAGATATAATTATCAGAATTAAGTTGTTATCTATTCATATCCAATAAGAGCCATTAGTGTGCAACTATATTTTTGACAATTGAAAATATGAACTATTTTTATCACTATGAGCAATATATCTCTACATACTCTTACTGAAGAGGATAACTATACTCCTAGTAACCTTCTTGTAGACATGATAAATTCATAATTATCTCCAAAACAAACTCTTTTACTTCATCATAAAAGTGAATCTTTTAATGTCTCATGGCTTTTCAATTATACATCATCATCAAGAACAATAATAATAACAATAAAGGCACCAATTCCAATTAGGTATATTGTTATGATATTTGAACCTTCCAAATTTTATGTTACTTTTATTACTTATCTTAAGAACCATTCTTCTATAAGTATACATTCAAACAAACCATTTGTTCAATGAGATATGTAAGATTATATCTAAACTCTGGGAATCTCTTAACTTTCCATTATCAAATTTAGTTATAAACTTATTGGATAATACGTGCTTTAACTAAGCATCGCATCCCAAAAACATTTACTTTAGCTCTTTCAAAGTCTTAATGTTTCATATCTAATATGGAATCATGCTAATAGACTTAAATGGAACTATTGAAGGTAAATTTTAGTACTAAGCTTAACTTTAAAAAATACAAAGCTTTATTATAAAAAAAATTGCATCATACAACATCTCATATTGTATATACGTCATTACATAAATTTGTACTCTTATAGAATTAGCTATTGAGGTATTCACCAAATAAACTAATTCCCTATAGATAACCAAAAATTTATATCTCAACAAATAAACAAAAATTTATATCTTACCACATCAATCTCATTTAATTGATTCATCGTTTTTAATTCTTAACTTTTAATTAGATTTAAACAATTTGAACTTTTCAAAATTTTAAATCAATATTTTATTTAATACATATTACTATATCACATAAAGACATTAGGATTTCTAATGAAATATAATAATTATTTTTTTATGAATTGTTATCACATCCCATACCTTTTATGTATAATATTTAACAATTCACTACTAGTGTTATCGTTTTACTAAAGATTGATTTGTTTATTCTTCAACCCAATAAGTCTTACAAGTTTTGTACGATTTATAATATAAAAGAAAACATATATTTGTATGCAACTTTATGATTCTCATCATATTGATTTCACCAATTTTGATAAAGGGTTAGTCTTAGTTATCCAACTTTGTATTCTTGCCACTTATATTAATTGTAAGTTTCTCTTTTGATTCAATACATATAAAATATTTGCATAGACTTGAATCAACTACTTTTACTTAACAAATCTATTTCTAGTCACACCTTGCACATTGTAGTAACTTTGAATCTACATTTAGTATCGAATACTCATAAGCGTAAATTATAAACATATGATCTCTATCATATCAAGTTTAAATAAGAAAAGTCATGTAATTATTTTTTTCTTATGAAAATTATTATCGTACTATAGCGAAGACTTTGTTTGTAGTCTATATTTATGCTTTTAGTAGGGTAAATTGAGTGAAACAATTTTGTTAAGGTATTATACCTTTCAGCTCTACTCCATGCAATCTCTTGCGTCTTACTATCACGATGTTGACATATGTATTATATATTGTCATTGAAGTTTATGAGATATTAGCCAACTCGAAATGACATTACATTTTGTCATTATATAATTTGGACATATCTTTAAAATTTTGTCACCAAATTCTTAACAGAGATTAATAGAAATATTGCATAATGAACATACAAATTTTATTATCTAATTTTGAGAACCTTTCTTAAACATAGCCTATGTCTAAGTAATTTGTCTCAATAACTCTTAGTTTCAACTAAACTAATCAAAAGCATTTTTTACTTAAAATAAAATATAAATGTAAGAGAAGTGAAGTGTTGATTATATGTCATGTCTACTAAATAAGATCAGAACTTTAATCATGCATTTGGTTGCTTTTAATACTATTAGGAAGTATTACTCTAATCTCTCGAGCAAGCTAGGAACCTATTTAAATTTAGTTGAATTTGAGTTCTCTCAACAAATAAACTAAACTTAAGTTATGTAGATAATAACTTTATGAATCACATTTCATATGACTCCTAGATATATTAAGTAACAGCTCTTGCCAAAACATACCTTATATATTATTCTTATACCTCTAAACTCATATGATCATGAATTTACTCATATAAATCACATAAATTTATTTAAGAAGGATCCGTTGTTATAAAACTAAACATATTTAGGTTAAAGTTATCTTGAGTTTGCTCAAAATGCCTAATAATACATTGAACTCTAATTTATTCTTATAACAATAGACGGCAACAATCATGTACTTAATATTTTAACAAGGAATTTATTTTTATTCGTCTTATAAAATACAAGCTTACATTTAATAATATTACATATATAAAATATGTAATCATGCATCCAATATATGTGCTGCACATATAAAGAAAGTATGAAACTTATGTACTCATAATCAATTTATATGTATAAAATATCATGCATTGTTTATTTTAATTATTGATCTTTATATTCTAAATTAATATTTCAACTATTTGAAAAAATTAAGTTAGATTTAATTCATTGATTCCTAAATGAGTTAAATTCTTGAAATAGAAATTTAATTTAATTTTAAAATAATTTTCAAATTCAATTGAAAAATATTTCCAATTATGTTGACTCCTTTAATTAATTTTATTGAAAAATATTTAATAAATTACGCTTCTTACTTTTCATATTGGAGAAAATTTCCTTCTCTAAAATTGTTTAAGTAAGACATTCCAATCAAATTAAAAAACTATTTTTAATCTGATTAGAAATTAGTTTTTCTTAATTAGAAAAGTTTTTCTAATATTAAAGGAAACTACTTTCATTAAATAAAACTTTTAAATTTAATTAGGAAATCAATTGTATTATTTAGTTAGAGATTGAATTCTTAATTTATTAGAAAAATTTTCTTAATAAAATAGAAAATTATTTAAAAAATA
>JANKYE010000225.1:29697563-29708321 GCA_032467995.1 Erythroxylum dillonii
GAAACATGTATTCTAGCAATCTTATTAAACAATAACCTAGATACGATCATAGGTAAATTGAATAATAACATTAAGAACCAAAAACCAATGACAAGTGAAAGACATGTACGACATGCAATCAATCAAGCGAGTATCTTCTTAGAATTTCCAACTCTAACGTAGAGAAGTTAATCCTAATTGCTACTTATGATTACCAAAACTGAACGTCATATTCCGTTAACCTAGCGATTGAACCAATTAATCTCTAGTTGTGCATCTAGAAACTAATGAATCCAATTGAAAAGATAGATCGGAAGATATACAATGTTCATTAACAACATGAAAAGTATCTAAAAAATCTCACCATAATAACATGTAACATGGATCTCTCCACCAAGATAAGAAAATTAGCTATTCATAATTGAATTGAAATCAAAGAAAATAACAAAGCAATATGCCTTCATCCCTGGTCCTTGATGAAAAATACGAAATTCCTAATTGAAACTATGCTGAAAACGAAAAGAAATAAGAACAGAAAGTGCAGCAGCCCAAATCCTACGAAACCTATTCTAAAACCTAACCTAAACCTACCATGATCTCTTCTAACCCTAACATATATATATATACACACACACACATATATATATCCCTCTCCTTCTTGATGTTAATCTCTTCATAATCTTCTCTTGATTTTGTCCAAATTAGGTGTACTTTTATTTTTGGTGGGAGACTTCTTGGAAAGAAGGCAAGAGGATCTTGAAAGATTGTGTTTTAATTGGAATCAAATTCTAGAATTTTTGCAGACTCCAGATTCTATCCTTAGGCGTGCCTAAGCCTAATCTCTAAATTTTGGCCAGATTGGGGATTTTGGATTTTTCCCTTCTTTTGCATCTTTTTGATCATTTTTCGTCCTTAGAGTGTTGAAAACCATCTGTAAACAATTATAGAATAATTCCATTAAATTCGGATAATAATTTCAACACATCAACAAAAATTAAGTCCAAAATATATGCAATTTAAATGACTTATCAAGGACTCATTAGATCGACTATGAGCCCCTATGCTCTTCAATAATCCTTTTTAAGAAGAAAGACAACACATAGAGGATGTGTGTTGACTACAGAGAATTAAACAAACATGTTATCAAAAACAAGTTCCCTATTCCAGTGATCTAGAAAAGTTGAAAGGCATTCTAAACTAGATTTAAGGTTTGGATATCACCAAATCAGGATAAGGGAAGAAGACTTTTCAAAAACGACATTCAAAATGCACAAAGGACATTTTAAGTTTTTAGTGATGTCTTTCAGGCTCACAAACACACTCTCCACCTTTCAAACCCTTATGAATGAGATCTTCAGACCATACTTGTAGAAATTTCTTGTAGCCTTCTTTGATGATCTCCTCATATACAGAAGAAGTTTCATGCAACATCTGAAATATTTGTGGCAGGTGTTACATGTTTTTTGAAGTAGTAGTAACTTTTCCCCAATGGGAGTAAATGTGTCTTTGGGGTCTGACATATTGAGTATCTAGGACATTCCATTTACAAAGAAGGAGTGTTTACGAACGTTAAGAAAATTCACACAATTTAGCACTAGCCACCACCATGAATGTTAAAGGAGCTCAGGGTTTCTCAGACTAATAAGATACTATAGATGCTTCATCAAGCGTTACAGGGTAATAACCAAACCTTTGATTTCATTGTTAAAGAAATAACTCATAGGGAAGTGGGAATAGCAGGAAGACCATCAATAAGCATTTAAGAAGCTAAAAGAAATGCTAGTAACAACCCTCATCCTATTGTCGACAGACCTTTCACGACCTTTCATAGTGGAAGCAGATGCTTGTGAATAAGGAATTGGGGCAGTGCTTTAACAAGATAGGCATCCCATAACTTTCCTTAACAAAGCATTAGCACCCAAACATTATGGGCTCTCAACCTATGAAAAATAATTCTTAGTCATCATCAAAGTAGTAAAGTAATGGGGTCATTATTTAATGGTCGATTTTTCATTGTTGTAACAGACCACAAGAACAAATACTTATTAGAACAGAGAATTTCAACATCATTCCAACAGAACTGGTTGCCAAAGTTGATCGATTATGACTTCGAAGTCACATATAAGAGCAGAAAGGAGAATGTCGTAACAGATATGTTGTACAAGATCTTTAATCACGAGTTAATAATGTTAGTTGTGCCCCAAGTCCAGACAACCCTAATGTAAGAGATTACGGAAGAGTGAAGGAGGGATGCTACCATTAGGGCTTTAATCAAGAAACTGCAAAACCAAGAAGTACAATTTAGGAATTATGATTAGAGAAATGACTTGCTAAGATGGAAAGGGAAATTGTTTATTGGTTGTGATGAGGAACTCTAAAAGAAACTCATGTCCCTTGCACATGACAACCCAAAACGAGGGCACTCATTCGTAATGACAATGATCAAAAGGATACCAAATTTGTTCCACTAGAAACAACTAGCCAAAGAATTCCAAAGCTATTTAAAAAAATTGTGTTACTTACTAGCAAAGTAAGTATAACCATATAGCGTACCCAGTGCTCCTACAACCTTTTCCAATACTAGAGGGTTGATGGTGAGAAATAAGTATGGATTTCATTAAAGGCTTACCTCTATCTAAATGGAAGTCTTGCATTTACATAGTAGTGGAAAGGTTAAGCAACTATTCATATTTTATTGACCTTGGACATCCTCACAAAACTCAGGAAATTATGTAGACTTTTATAGATCATGTCTTTAAGCTTCATGAAATGTTAGAAGCTATAATAAATGAACGTGACCCCTTGTCCTTAAGTGCATTCTATAAGGAGTCAGTTTGAGGTTCTCCACTTCATCTCATCCTCAGAAGGACAGGCAAATAGAAGCCATTAATAAGATACTAGAAACATATCTCATTTGCTTTTGTAGTAATGCTCCCTAGAAATGGGCATTCTGGCTGTCAATGGTAAAATGGTGGTACAACACAACCCATCATTTTTCCATCAATATGACCCCCTTTTGAAATTCTTTATAGTTATCCTCCACCTCTCTATGTGTGTTACCTAGCTGGAGATTCCCAGAACAATTTGATAGACCAAACGCTACTGGATTGAGAAATAACACTTTAAATCGTGAAATTTCATCTGAACATAACATAACAGAGGATTAAGCATCATGCTAATAAAAAGAGAACAGAGAGAGAATTTGAAGTGGGACAATAGGTTTTTGTAAATCTCCAACCGTATCGACAACACTTATTCAAAGAAGAGGAAATTAGAAACTAACTTCACTGTATTATGGTTTAATTCAGATTACGACTAAAATTAATAAGGTGGCATACATGTTAGATCTTCCCAAAGAATTTGTAATTCATCCAACCTTTTACATATCTTAACTAAGGCTATGATTGGTTAGGTGTTTATTAATGGAATGTAATATTATTCCATCGTTTAGGAGGAGAGTTTATAATGGAATAGGATGGAAAGGGAAGGTTTTACATTACATCTCATTCCATCCTAAATAGTAAAAAGAAGTTACTTCCGATTTTGGGGGTTTAGGATAGAATGTAAAATGATAAACAACATTTCACTATATTACATTATGAACCCTTCTTCCAAACAACATTTCATTATATTACATTATGAACTCTTCCATCCCTCCCAAACAACAATTTTCTAATACATCCATTTACATTCCATTACATTATAAATCATTCTATTTCATTAAAAACCTTACATCTAACCAAACATAGCCTAAAGAAATTCATTTCGGAGAAAACATCCTATTCTTCACAATTACCATCGTAAGTACCCATTATTGAGAGGATACCCAAAGCAATATGGGGAAGAAGGATGGTTAATCTAAAGAAAGAGCTACATGGGTAGCCAAGTTCGAATTACAGAAGAAATTCCCATAAATTAATCTAATAAATAAGGTGATTTCTGAAGGGAAAGGGGATGTTATGAGTAATAATCAACATACGTAAAAGAATCTAGAGAATGATGTTGAAGAGGAAAGTGGAAGAATGAGAAGAAGAAGAAGAAGAAGAAGAAGAAGAAGAAGAAGAAGAAGAAGAAGAAGAAAACTACATCGAAAGTTTAATAAAATAGTAAATAAGATAAAGAACGCCATATTTGTAACAGTTATAACAAACCTTTGATGAATGAAACATGTGTTGCCATCATACAAGTCCTAGTACCATTTAATAGCCATTGTAACCACTCAAGTGGCCATGAAAATCCTAAAGCAAATTAGCTTTTCTATCTTCTGGTCTCACTTCTCTCTCTGAATACTCATCCTTTTTTTTCTATGTTCCAAAATTATCACAACATACTTCTTCGAGTTGCAAGCTTAATTTTAGTCACAACACCTCCATGGTGAGTTACAACTACTAGTAGCATCTCATGGAGATTCAACAAAAACATGACTCTTTTTATGATATGTCTTCACTAGTGATGTTTTTATACGTTTCTAGATGCTTATGTGAGGCTTTCCACCAGTTGCCTACAACTGTAATGTCTCCATGCCTGCAGCTCCCCAGTGACTAGCCAACTCTTTAATAACACTAGCTAAAAAAATGATATCCACATCTAATAATAACGCAATAACACAACCAACACTGCAATAAACCCACCTTTGAGAATTCTCATCTCTTCAAACCATTTAATAAAATTCAAAATCCCTAGACGCATTATTCCATTTTTTTTAGAAATCAACTCAATAATGATCAAATTGTATATAATTTTCCATATTCTAGGATTCAGGTTTCTTTTTATTCAAACCTTTTTCGGAAACTATTAACTTCAATAACTTATATGTATAGTCTAGGTAGTATCTATTGGTTTAAGGATTCTAAAATCAAGATTCAAAATTCTTAACTCTAAGTTTTTATAACGCAAACTCTTCAAATTAAAAATAATCATATCTAAATATGATTTAGGGTTTGTATTTACAAGATCTTAATAAAAACTTTGCATATATTTAATAATTTGATCTAAATTGCAATCATTTTGCAACCAATTCCAAAATTATTATCATAACAATCAAATAATTTTATTCATATTACATAATTAAAGTTGATTATGAGATCAATGTTGGGAAATCGAAGCAGGATCTAATCCTGCGCATAGCGAAATAGATATTTTTTTATTTTCTGAAAGCCAAGATCACTTAAATTATATAAAATGATTAACACATAAATTATAAAAAAGCAGGGATCTTAATTCGTACCTTAATCTAAAGCTTTATCCTTTTTCTTGTCATTTCCCTCAAACTATTTGTAAAATCGGTTCATCTTAACCATCGTAGTAGCACAAGTCTCCAGCCTCTAACGATATCCATAAAATGTGTTGAGCAAACTTTACAACTATTTTATAGATGATTAGGCAATAAGTACTAGCCCTTTTGGAGCCTAAGCCTATTTATAATAGGTTTTGGACATTTTAGTAATTTAATTGAAATAAAAATATATTTTCAATTAAACTTCATTTAGAATTATAACTATTTCTAATTAAATACCAATTATGCTCAAATAACGCCTAATATCTTATATTTGTCCTTATTTATTAAATATCTCATTTTAATCATAAAGTTTCTCAAACTTTTCATTCAAGTCCAACTTGATTAAAACACCTTTTCTCTCTTTAACCTATTACCATTAGGTATATTGGTAATTGATATAAATCATAATCTGAAATCAAATTTAGAATTAGATAAATTAAACTCCTTTAATTTATCTGTAATTATTTAATTAAATAATTTAATTCTATTGATTAAGATTAGCATCTAATAACACATCATGACTACCTAAATATTTAAGAATATCAAAGTAGTTTTGAATAACCTTTCCGTGTATAATTTTTTTTCCATATAATTCAATTCTTTCATTATGTAATGTTTTGATTAAACATAAAGCATGCAAATAATGTCTACTATGTTTAAGTCTAATCATATTAGTTCTCTACCATTAGTAATTAATTTTATTGATGACATTTAAAAAACATTTTAAAGTGTCATTCCATTTTGTTCAAGAATTTCTCAATACTAATCTAAAATCATTACTAATCGAGAATAATATAGCATTCTCTCTAATTACATTAAGGTGATAAATCGTATATCGATCACTTAGCTTCCTCTATATAGTTTATGTTATATCCAATGACTACCGACTGAGTTATCCTTGACTAGAATAAGTCATAAATAATATCAAAACACATCAATCCCTTTATGAGAAACTTTGGTGATCATAAGTCAAAAGATCACTTATACAATCATTACAATGACAATTTCCATAGATATACAAATGATGTTCTAGTGAAATTCTCATATAAGGTCAATTTAATGAACTTATTATCTAACAAACACCTATATGTTTGTTTAAGTATCTTTATATTTTAATCTACGAGGTTGACTATTTCCTTCATAAAAAAGAAACAAAATGTGTGTTAGTTTTTTTACACTCTATTAATGTCTAGTCTTACTAACACAATAACTAGGAACAATTTAGGTCTAATACATAGGTATAATACATAAATGCAATATGAATGTCGTAATTATAATCTCAGATAATTTTATTTGTAATTTATATTTATCTCATGGACTTTATCATATATATCTGAATATGTATATGATAAAGAATATCTTTAAATATTTATGTCACTAACCTATAATCAATCGATTGGTTGTACAAAATAAACTAACATATATAATAGACATAATATTCCTAATTGGTTGACATTCAACAACTATTTGTCAAGGGTTAAAAAACCGGACCGGAGGTCGGAACCGGCCATGTGTCCGGTCCGGTTTTAGATAATAACCCTTCAGTTTAAAAACCGGCCGGTTTTCTCCGAACCGGTTATTTAATAACCAGATTAAAACTCTTCCTCTCCCCTCTTTTCTGTTTTCTCTCTTCTCTCTTCTCCATCGCCGCTTCTCTGCTCCGATGCCTCCATCACACCAAACTCAGCTCTCTTTTTTCCATCTTCTCCAGATCTGGTCGTGATACTGTAGTTTCTGTTTTTTTAAGGTTTCTGGTGTAATAAGATCTGGTTGATGGTGAAGCGGTCTTTGGTGACTCCCGAGTGAGATCTAGTGTTGGCTTGTGCATTCAACTTCTGGGTTTCTGTTACGGGTTTACTTGCTTGAGTTTTGTGGTGAAGTAATCAACTAAATTCTGGTTTACTTTGTTGACAGCTACAAGCTGAGTGGTTCCTAAGCTATGTCACGTTGCTTTCCTTATCCACCTCCTGGTTGGTCGAGGAACAAAACCCAGTTTGGGACAGTGAACGAATCGATTAAGGTTCGTTGAACTAGTTAGGTTCTTTTACATTTATGGCGAGTTTATTAGTTGTAAATACAATCCCTAGCCTTATCGATTGGGATAACATGACCTCCTAGTTATAGTCTAGGATGATGAATGTTTTTGGTTGTTAATTTGTCTATGTAATAATGAGGTTCTTAAGGCCAAAACATGGGTGGTTGGTGCTTTAGGTGGATTCCCGTGCTTCTAACGTACATAACGCGGGGTTTTGAATGGTGATGTTTGTGCTGCTATGCGAGTTGTTTCATGTTTGGCGCCCCAATTTTATCAGTTAGCTTGGTGAAGATAATTTCAATTTCTTCACTGTGTTCTTTAATGACTATCACGTACTCATATGCATCTTGGTTTAATTGTTCTTTCGTGTTTATGGCGAGTTTATCAGTTGTAAATACAATCCCTAGTCCTAATCTTGATTGAATTAACAAGACTTCCTAGTTATAGTCTAGGTTCGGTTGTTAATTTGTCTATGTAATTAACAGTGTGGTTCTTTTAGGGAGAAAACAAAGATTCCTTATGTGCAAGAAGAAGATGGCCACATCCCCAGAGGCCCTTTGTTGCTTTTGCCCTCAGCCGTTTAAACAATTTGTTGAGTATGTTATGAATTTGAAGTTTGATGAAGAACCCAACTATGCAAAATGCATATCCCTTTTTGATGGGATTGTGCTAGGCCAAAGCTCCAATTTGTATAGAGTTCGTTTTATAACTTTTATTCAAGTTTCTTTGTTATGTGATACTGGAGAAAGGAACTATCATTATCAGATTTAAAATTGGTATATTGGAGATTTGGTTTTGGTGGTCTCAACTCAAAAAAAAGTTCCTTTGATCAATAAATGCTTCTTTTGTTGAAATAACACCAAGACTTGCAATTTGTTTCTGAGATTTGGACATGGATTTAGAACTTTAATCAACTAGGTCCTAGTTTCCCTGCTATAATAGTCAGAATGACACTCCTTAATTGCAAATACCACTTGACTGGTTAACGAAACACGTTTCCAAGAATACGATGTGGAGTACTCATCTAGGATTTTGTATGGAAGAAAACAACCTTTAACTCAAATGCATGTATCAGTAAACACATACAACGTTATTTAATAGGAAGAATGAATGACAGAATGAGGATATATGTGAGTAGAAGGAGATGAATTAAGGCAAGAATGAATGAGGATATATGTGTAGATGGAGATGAATTAAGGCAAAGGCATGGGAACGTTTCTTATAAAATTTTTATCTTATTTTTTATATTCCGGTTTGATAGCGGTTCACTACCGGTTGAACCTCTAAACCTTAAACCTTTCCTTCGACCGGTTCGATGTCCGGTCCGATTTTTAAAACATTGTATAACTCTCAAAATAAACATGAAGATAGATTTGTAAATATTGTAAGAATTATGTGTAAAATATATGGACAAAAGAGACTAAAAAATAAGCTCGTTAATTGATATGAAAAATCTACCTGAAAAATGTTTTTTGAAGAAGCTTCAAATTTAAACTTCTTAAAAAGT
Organism: Erythroxylum dillonii; assembly: GCA_032467995.1. NCBI lineage: Eukaryota > Viridiplantae > Streptophyta > Magnoliopsida > Malpighiales > Erythroxylaceae > Erythroxylum > Erythroxylum dillonii. The sequence continues at coordinate 29,706,363 of JANKYE010000225.1, forward strand.
TGTATTTTGGCTATCGAAAAAATTATGTCTATTAAAGAAATGCTTTTTTATTTTACGTCTAAATACTCATTTTTCTTTAAAATAATTTTTACGGCGGAGAAAGTACTTATTGCTCTCCTAAAAATCCTTCCAACAACAGACTTACATGCCTAACCGCACAACAAAAATAAGATGAAGTTTGCATGAACACATATCAGAAGATTCTGTCATTTCCGTACCGAGAGGAATAGATTGAACAATTAGCATGGTCCATTAAGCTCCATAACTCATCATTTAAGCCACACCTTTTAATGATAACGAAGAGTAGCTAAGACAAACCCCCAAATACAACAAAATGACATATCCTATCACTAACTAATTTTCTTGCCTTCGACATCACATCTACCCATAATTGGAACATGTAAACTATCAATCCACAGTTTTGCTTTGTTCTCTTCATATCATTCATCCACCACAGCAGTTAGATGTTGAGTGATCCGTTTAGTAACATAAGACATTTTATGATGTCCTTTACTGTATCGTGTTTTCCTCCTTCACTATGCTTGTCTAGGATAACAGTTATTCCTGGCCACAGCAAAATAAGAATAAATGTATGCGAACGATATCTGAAATATATGTGAACGATTTCCGTTTTAGACTACGGTCTAACGATGCAAAGCTGGTGGTCCAACATATGAAAGCACCAAGTTAACGCGTCGAGTCATTCATGATTATTTAGTTTGTGTTTCTTTAACTAATAAAAAAAAAGGAAAAGACAGAATAGGCAATCAATGCAAGAGTTTCTTCAGCACCCCATCTGCTCCCGCAAGATTGGGCACGGGGTGGCTGTTCCACTTTTCCAGTGCCACCCTGTGCCCATGAAATCCCATCCATTCAGGGGATTTGATCCCCGCAAGATTGGGATCCGAATTTTTATTGGAACCTACTTCAGGATTTGTGGGACCATAATGCAAACCTATATTGCAAACTACAAGCCAAGTGTACGTGTATCCTATGGTTTAGTTATAATAAGTCCAATCAGAATACGTTAATGAATAGTAAAAAGCAAACGGAGGCTCCAGCACATTTGAGTCTGTTCCAAACCACAATCATGATTGTTCGCTTATGCTTCAGTCCTATGCCACCATCTCCCACTTCATGAGCAGTGAGCTTTAGCAGTTGTTTTGAGTAAAAAATTAACTCTACCTCTTCAGGCATGAGGTGCTTTCTCCATTCTTTTGTTGTGAATGATTAGCAGGAGTAGCCAGAGTTTACAAAAGATTTATTTTTGATCTTCTGGGTCCGCTAATCGGCATTTAAGAATACGGTTGGGCAGAATATATGGATATACTAAGATTTTAAAATATGAGATCATGTTGGACTGTTTATTTAAAGCATTGATTTGGAAAAAGAAACGAATGGAAAGCAAGCTCAGGCTTTACCCTTTTAAATAAAAAATTCAGAACTGATTACATTCCAAAGGCCACCTGTATACTTATGTAAAGATCGCAACTTTTTTGACCGGCCAACCAAATTTACTCCACCAACAAGAACAAGAGCATATGTTATGACAACTCATTGTGAGCGACAGTGATTAAAGGAGTCAATTTTAGAGGAAAGGAGATAAAACATAATAAACGATATAGAGTCACACCTAAGCATGCAAATAATCATCTTCCCAGCAATCATTTGCAGATGAATACTAGATGAGATGCTCATGATATGGGAGGAAACAAGAACGGCTTGAATCTAGAGAAACTAGTTTTATAAGAGAACCAAAAATGATGGTGATTATGAAACGCCAATTGTACTATATACGGTTTTTAAGGAGGAGGAACGGAACTCCAGATATATTCTGTAAGACATGTAGTCGGGTCGGCCAAATGAGGCCCAACTTCAAGCTCAGATTTTGACAGCCCAGTAGTAAGAGGTCGTCTCTCATGCAAACACTAAGACTTACGTGAAGACCTAAACCTAATG
>JANKYE010000225.1:29761420-29775464 GCA_032467995.1 Erythroxylum dillonii
AAAGCAATATATATTTTAAAATTAATTACTTAATAAAGTATGTAAATAAATCAAATTGTGAGAAGGATATAAAAGGAATATTTTAAAAAGATAATGGATAAAGTTGTCTATTTACAACTTTGGTGTATAAATTTAATATTTTGATGCAAAGAAACCACTCTAAGGAAGACATCAAATTTCAACACTAAAATGATGAAATGAATAGTAACACATTAAATCTGGTGTATTACTATTCATTACACTATTTTGATATTAAAATTTAGTATTTTTTTTAAAATAAATTTTTTGCACCAAAACGTCAAATTTAATATTTTGACGTGTTAGTTGGAGATGACCTTAGATTACTTGCGGTAAGCACATAACAAACCATTCTTATTCTCGTATCTTGTACTGTTTTTTTGTAATTTTTTATTCCCATTCCTTACTTTTACTAAATCAAACCCCAACTCTATTGTACATGCGAATTGCTCTTTAATGGAAAAATAAAAGGTTAAAATCTTGATTGTGGAACCCTAAAGAGATGCTGTTTATTGCTTGTCTCTTTTGTCACTCTAATCTACGAAACTGAAATTGTAGAAATACTAACCTAAACAATATAAGAAAGAGAAATACGAAGATAAATATTGAATAAAACATATAATATATTTTATTGGGAATTTCAACTTTAGTGCTTCTAAAACTGAGAATAATACTCATAATTATCAAATAAAAATACTGTAAAATTGAAAAGTGAGAGATACCGATCAGAAAAATGAGTTGACCTAAAACTAGAAAAACTAGATGAAACTCCAAAATGTTAAAAATGGAACATGTCTTGGAAACGGGTTTTCAAAGTGTTCAAATATACATGATTTAAATTTAAAAAAAGATAAAAAAATTGTTGTTATATCATCTTTCACACTGAAAAAAAGTAAGTTTGCTAAAGTCATACCGTCACATGGCCATGTTCTTCTATCAAGATGCTTAAGCCATTTCCAAGAAACTTCACTGTAACATCTATAATTAATTGTACCGAGTGAAAAAAATATTACAGGTATTATTTTATGCGTAAGTGTTTCTTTTTGGCGAAGGAAGATGACATCTTAAGAAATTCTCTTTTATATTTTAGTACTAATACGTAATTGAATACTACTAATTAGTAATTAGAGATAATAAAATAACCACAAATTTCATTTTCAAAAAGAAAATAATCACAAATTTGTTGTTTGCTTTTGATTGATTGACTTGATTCTTCGATCAATCTAGCATCGATAGTTAGGGAATTGGTCTTTTCCTGAAATTTCACCGAGCATTTGTTGATTTTGTTTCTCAACAATGGCTGATTCAGAAGCAATGGTGAACAATCAACAAGGTGGCAGTTCAGTGAACGATCATCTTCATTTGATAAGTGCAGATCATCCAGGCATGTCACTCACGAATATTCCCTTCAATGGAGGTAATTTTCTTGGGTGGAGTTGCACAATGCAAATGGCGCTGGGTGCGAAGATGAAATTAGGACTCATCGATTACTCTTGTCTTAAACCTCTTATTACTAATTATGATTACTAGAAGTGGATTTGTTGTGACTATATGGTAACTTGTTGGATTTTGAATTCTATGGTGATTGAGTTGTCAGATGCTTTTCTTTATATACAATCTTCACAGGAGTTGTAAAAAGAGATTGATGAGTGTTATGGTCAATGTAATGGACCATTGATTTACTAGCTTGAATGTGATTTGAGTCAGATCTTTCAAGGTAATCTCTTAATTGCTGCTTACTTTAACAAATTGAAGCGATGTTAAGATGAATTGCACAATCTGAATGGAATTCCAGTATGTAACTGTGGTAAATTGAAAGAACGTGTTTATGGTATCACTGAAATTTTTTTGGAGATTGAAGGTCGTTCAAAGTTGATGCAAATTTTAATACGGTTTAATGATGATTATGAGTATGTTTACATTCAGATTCTTTCAATGGATCCTCTGCCTAGTGTTAATAAAGCTTACTATATCATTCAACAAGTCGAAAAATAAAAACAAGTAACCACATTTGTAATTGAGCCTACTGTTTTTTGGCAAAGAATAATACTAGAAAGTCTTCTTTTGGTGGAAAAAGGGATTTTAAGAAGGGAAAAGATGCTGATAAAAGGTTTTGTACTTACTATCAGCAATATGGCAATACTTATGAGCAGTGCTTTGAAAAGTTGGGATATCCAGATTGATACAAAAGGAAGAAAGGAAAGAAAGGCTCTAGATTGGTTGCTTAAGCCAATGTTGGACCTGAAAATGCATCTGGTAAGTATACACTTTTTGATTTTGACTATAAAGGTGAGATAGATGGGGCTAAAAAGAATGGTGTGGATCAAAAGCTTGTTGCTGCAATGTGCTAGGAGATGATGAAGATGTTTAAAAGGAAATCTCCTATAGTGACCATACCGAAATGTGGTAATTATGCCTCAGCGAATTTTGCAGGTATTATATCACAAACTTCATCTGCTTTATCTTGCCAAAGTGGTGATATGTATGTGTATCTTGATTGGAGAGTGGACACAGGGGCTTTACACTCTCTCATACTACAAAGCCTATTCTTATAACCCTTCCTGGTGGTAACACAAAATCTGTCAGCAATATAGGACAAATTAGATTAACTCCTTTGTTGACTTAGAAAATGTTTTTTATGTGCTAGACTTTAAATATAGTCTTCTTTCAGTTGGAAAACTGGTTAAATCTCATAATTTTGTTGTCAATTTTTATCCCACTCATTGTACTTTTCAGGACCCTACAACTAAAAAAATTATTGCTGTTGGCAAGGGTTCTAATGGACTCTATAAATACAAGGCTTTTTCGCTGAAGAATGCTACTAATCCTTTCGAAACAATCTCCAAGAGCAGTAATTTTCTGTAGAAAACCTACATAGTGTTTCTTCTATTGCAACAAATTTACACACTTTTCATGCTAAATTAGGTCATACCTCTTTGTAAAAAATGTCATATATCTCTGCTTGTAAACATTTTGATACAAGTGATTTTTTTTGTGATACTTGTGCCCTTGCTAAACATCTTAGATTGCCATTTCCTAGAAGCACTATATCTTCTGCTCATCCTTGTGAATTGATACATGTTGACTTATGGGGGCCTTATAGAACACCCGCTCTTAATGGTGCACATTATTTCCTAACCATAGTTGATGACAAAACTAGAGCTACTTGGACCTATCTTTTGCACAATAAACAACAAGTTTGTCCCTCCTTCATTGCCTTTATCACATACATTCAAAAATCATCATACCACCAAGCCTAAGTTTGTAAGATCAAACAATAGTTCTGAAATTGTCAAGATAGAATGTCTGAAATATATGCAAGATTAGGGCATCATTCACCAAAAATTCATAACTTATACACCCCAATAGAATGTGGTAGTTAAGAGGAAACATATGCACTTGCTTGATACAACTTGAGCTATAAAAATCCATGCAAATCTTCAAAAGACTTTCTGGGGTGATTGCATACTTGCTGCCACTTATCTCATAAACAAAATGCCAATGCCACAATTCTCTTAGAAAAACCTTTAAACTTTTATATGGTATACCACCTATCTATGAGAACCTTAAAATTATTGGATGCTTATGCTATGTAAGTGTTACCAATCTAAATGATGACAAATTTACACCAAGAACAAGACAATGTGTTCTCCTTGGCTACCCCCAGGTCAAAAGGGATATAAACTTTTTGATCTTCACACTAAACAAATATTTCACAGTAAGGATGACATTTTTAAGGAAGACATTTTTCATTTTAAGAAGGATATATTCTCTCTTCCTTCAATCCATTTTGAACAGCTTGCTGCAGGGATTTTTTCATTTGTTTCAATTCCTCATACACCTATAGAAGATGATTTCTCTTATATTCCTTAGCCTACTGAAACACCTAACAATGATCTGACTCCTGTTACACCCACAAATACTTCTTCTACATCTATTATACCTCATGTTTCTTCAACTCTACCTAATGCCTCTGCTGCTTCTGCTTTTAGGAATTCTGAATGGACACAGGCTGAACCTTTATGGATGAAGGATTTTGTCTTAAATGTTCAACATAACTCATATGCCAGTAGAACAATTACCATAAAACCTAAGCACATAGTACATTATCCTTTGTTTACATCTCTTGATCTAGCACATTTACCTATTGAATATCTTGCATCCTTATCCAATGTGTGTTACTGTTCAGGAACCTGCATGTTATTCATAAGCTAAGGAGGATAAATAGAGAGTTGAGGCAATGAATAAGAAGCTAGAAGCTCTTAAGAAAAATGATACGTAGGACTTAACTACTTTACCACTGGGTCGTAAAGACATCTCATCAAAATGGGTGTAAAAATTAAGTACAACCGAAATGGTATTGTTGAGAGATTAAAGGTTAGGTTATTTACAAGGGGTTTTGATCAAAAGGAAGGCAAAGATTACAAGCACACATTTTCTCTTATAGCCAAACTAGCAATTGTAAGAGTGTTGATTGCTTTAGCTACTGCAAAGGGTTGTCATTTACATCAGTTATACATTAATAATGCCTTTCTCCATAGATATATTGCAGAAGATATCTATATGTAGTCACCTGAGGGGTATACAAAAGTTCTTCCAGGACAAGTTTGTAAACTGAAAAGGTCCTTATAAGGACTCAAACAAGCATCTAGACAATGGAATCACGAGTTCACCAAGTTCCTTGTCAGTCTTGGATATGTGCAATCAAAACATGATTACTTATTGTTTGTCAAGACAGAGGGTGATACTTTTACTGCATCATTGGCGTATGTAGATGATGTTTTTACTCACTAGAAATTATGATGTTAAATTACAAACTACTAAAGCTGCCCTTTATAAGCAGTTTACTATAAAGGGGCTAGGTTTGCCTTGATACTTCTTAGGTATAGAGATATGCAGGACAACCTCTGGTACACTTTTAAACCAAAGAAAATATATCCAAGATATCCTTACTGATGCAGGCCTCACTGATGCCAAGCTTGCCTTATTTCTACTTCTTCAAAATTTGAAACTTTCCCTTGTCATAGGTCAGCCTCTTTTGAGGGCAGAAGCTTATTGTAGACTCATTGGTTGATTACTCTAATTGACCGTAACCAGGTCTGATATCTCTTATGTTTTCGAACGCTTAAGTCAGTTTGCTTTTGTCCCTAAAGAATCTCATATCATCATCATTGTCATCATTATTATCACACGTAGTCCAAATTCCCGCAATAAAATTGGATCTGGGAAGGTTTAATAGTGCGTAGCCTTACCCTTACATAGTAGAAAGACTATTTCCGGTAGACTCATATGCAGATGTGACAATAAAGAACCTCATATGCCGGCTATTATTCATGATTTGTGATACCTCAAAGGGGCTATTTCTAAGGATTTATTTTATCCTGTTCAACAACACCTCAAACTAACTGGTTTTCCAGATGCTGATTAGGCTTCTTGTTTGATGACACGAAAATCTTTAACAGGATATTGTATTTTACTTGGTCACTCCCTTGTTTCTTGGAAAACTATGAAGAAAAACACATCTCATGATCATCTACTAAGGTTGAATATTGAAGTATGACAACCACCACATATGAACTTTTATGGCTCAATTTCCTTCTTCAAGATTTTACATATTCCTATACAGCTACTAGCGACTCTTTTTTGTGACAATAAAGCTAAACAACAAATTGCAGCAAATCCTTGTTATCATGAGAGAACAAAGCACCTAGAGATTGATTCTCAATTCACACTATACAAGGTGTAAGAGCGTTTCTTACAAACAACTTACATCCCTTCAAATTTATTGCTTGTTGACATTATGACTAAGGCCCTGGTCAAGTGTAACAGAAGTTTCTTTTTGCGAAGTTGAGTCTTACATTGGCTCAACTTGAGGAGAGGATGTGAAATATATAGTGACTTTGTTATTATTATTTTATTTCTATTATTACGTGTAAAACTGTAAATAAAAGGTCTTTTATATTTAGATAGTTGCATTTTTATTCTAAAACTCTCTGTACATATCGTGAGAGTTAATGCAATAACTATTCTTCGTCATTTCTCTCTCTTCTTTGTTTATTTTTTCTTGCAATCCTTTAATTTTCTCAAATTGTGAATATTTATAAAAATATATACTAAAAGTAATGATCAAAGGTAAATATTAATTATGTTATTAAATTGTAGGGATCTCTAAAACTAAATTGAGACCATATGAAATGTTTGAAAAACTAATAATGCCATAGGAGTATTATTTTAATTTATCCGAGAATTTCTATGTAGCCTACTAGACAAGGGTTAAAGATGCATCGATTGATTGTGTCTTTCTCGCCTCACCTGAAAAGCAGAAACACGGAAATTTCAGTTTGGAACATCGTCGCAGTGATAGTTGTCATGTATCTATGGTGAAAGTTGAGGCCTCACATGACATACAGCACAGAGGCATTGTTAGGAACAGATGAGCTTTACCAGCTGTAAAACTGACAAAGCTCGACTCTGCATCTTTAGGCAATTGACATGGATACTGATTTTTCAGCGTGTTTCTATTATTGTTGCTTGTTTTAAGAGCTTCAAATACAAGACTGTCCACCAGTTGCTTCTTATCTTCAAAAAAAGGGGCCAAGTGTTGCACTTAACACAAACACACGTCTTTGAACTGTTAATTAAAGCTTAAAGGAAATTAACGTACCAGCTAAATGGTAGGTGAAGAAGTACACCGAGGAGGCGTCCATGTTAACTTTCTATGTAGAAAGTAGAAACACAAATATGAGAGGTCTGTTCAACTAATTAGTTAATTAATCACATCAAAGTATCAACCTTAATATGGTTTCGAAATGATTTTGTCAAATGGGTAGGGTAGCCACAAAGTCAAAAGATACAATAAGATTTCATTTCTGCTGAGAGTTAATTTTAGGCAGAAAGTAATCCTTTTACAGATTTGGTCACATTTGTGGTCAAAAAAATAAAGCAAGCATATTGGACGGCAATCTTCAGTAAAGTTTATGCCCTTTTCTTTGACCGAAACGCATGGTAAAATAGAAGTAGAAACTTGAAAAGCAAAAGCAAAGGTGTCTCACTGGCACCTCCCGACCTTCTAAAAGCTTACCATCACCGATAGCCAATAAAACAAACACATTATGAAGCTTTTGGGATAATTCACATTGCAAGAAAATGACATCCAAGTCAACTCCTTGAAAGCTTCGTGGACTGCCGCATACAACCAATCACTCCCATTTTCTTCTCTTGTATTTCATTTATATCTTTTATTTCGTATATGTTTGTTTTATCATGTTATTTAAAACTGATAACAAAATTCGAATTTAAGATCAATTATGATTCTACTAACTTATCATATCTGATAAAAAATTATTAAGCAAAAGAAAAAAGGAGGAAGGAAGTACAAGGTCCTTCGCATTAACTTAACTCGGATTCAACGTCAGTTGCAATTACATTTATGCCATCATCGTCCTCTGTCCCTCTTCAACGTTGTGTCTGTGTGTGAATATATTTAATAGAGAGCCGAGAACAAACCCAATATCGCTCTTTCTATATAGCTAAGCCACAGACATGGCATCATAACTCCCCCTTCTCCATCTTATTAATATTTTGTTACACACACACACACACACACACAGATATCTCAAGAACCTTTTCTTATTTCCCGGGTAACAGTCCACAAGGTGTTCTTTCTTTGATTTTTTTTTTGCCTTCATCAGTTTCAGAGCTCATGAAAACATTACCACACACCTATTGTCATTTCACATTCTGAAAATTTCTGGGTTTTCAGTTTTCTTAATCTTTCAGAGGGTTTTTAATCGGAAGTTAATGCAAAGTTATTAGATTTGATCAGTTATCTATTTGTATTATCCTTTCTTTGGATGGTTATGTGAAGATGAGAGCCAAGGAATTGCACCCATTGTGTTGCATCTCGCTGGAGAGTCCAGGAATCGGTGCCCAGTCGCCGGAGATGCCGCTGACCAGAGCGAGGTCATTGCCTGCAGCGTTTTCCGGTGGATCTGAGGTGGTGGGATCGGAGGCAACCGTCGCAGGGCTGCTCTACAAGTGGACGAATTACGGCAAAGGGTGGAGACCCCGGTGGTTTTTGCTTAAAAGCGGTGTGCTTTCTTACTCGAAGATTCGGCAGCCGGAGAACCTGAACATGTTGGCCACAGACGAAGACGTTCGGTTGATTGGTGATATCTCCACAAATCGACTCCCACGAACGGACAGTAGAAGTCACAGAAGGAAGCAGCAGAAAGGTGTTGGCATTGTCCATTTAAAGGTATTATAAACAGTAATGTTTTAGGTAAAAAAAATCTCCATTTTTGTGTTTTTTGTGTTCTTTATAGTATCGGTGGAGAAGGTTTTGCTAAAAAAAGGAAAAGTTTTGATTCAAAAAATTGAGTCGCAGTCTTTCCCAATTGGGTCAACAAGCTCGTCACTTTTTTTCCCCCCCCTAAGTTTGTGGTTTAGTGTTTTTTTTTTTTTTTTTTGCTTTCTTTCTGGTTTGTGTGAAGACAAACAGGAAATGTAGATGACCGGGCCGGGCGAGTAAAAAATACTTGGTGGGTGAACCGGAGGTTGCTTGCATTGTTCGTCGTGTAGTTTTAGTGCGATGCGTGCAAGTCGAAGAAGCGAGTTTCTGGGTTTTGGTTTGATTTGAATTTCTGTATTTCGATCTTCATCTCTGGTTATTTCAACAGTTTAACTGGCTGTTATTGGATAGTGGGTCACATCAGCCAGGTGAGTCTGTGGCTACGATAGGGTACGCTGTAGGTCTAGGTATTTCTTCTGAGGTCACGTCACGGGGTGGTGGTGGATGTATATCATTAACACTTTGAAGTTTGAACTAATCTTCCTTCTTTGATTTTCACTTCCAGTCGTTTGTTTTGCCTGAAACTGAAAATTTCATCAAGTGAATGTTACACTGTGTGGGGGTGTAGATTCATTTAAATCACTTCTCGTGTTGATTTTGTAAGCGAGCGACTGGTTGTTTAAGCTAATTAATTAGTGATGTTGAGGAGTCTTTTATAGTTAGTGAAGAAGAGAACAAGTTAAGTTTAATTAATGCCGTGGAGTGGGGAATAAATAAATAAATAAATAATATTTCCAATGTTTTTAGGCATATTCGCATATTTATGCTTAATCCAACTCATTTTTTTGAAGAATTAATTGTACAAAGGTTCTGGGCTTATGGAAGTTGTGATGTTTGTGTGGCAGATTTCGTCATTTCGGGAGAGCAAGTCGGATGATAAACGATTTTACATATTTACTGCTGCAAAGACGCTTCATTTGAGAACTAATTCAAAGAGAGATAGGGTGGCTTGGATTCAAGCTTTGGACTCCACCAGGAGTCTCCTTCACTCATCATCACTCAATCACACTTTCTCTAGCCATTTGTCTATCTCAACCCATAGGCTTAAGAAGCGCTTACTTGATGATGGAATTGACGAGAGTCTCGTCAAGGATTGTGAACAGATCATGCTATCAGAGTTTTCTCAACTACAAGACCAACTTCAATTTCTTTGTCAAGACCGCTCCAATTTGCTCCACACAATAAGGCAGTTGGAGGTACTTATTAATTTAATATTATTTCCATTTTTCATATGCTGGAAAGTTCAACAAGGGCACCACCCTCCCACTGCTTCTTAGTTCAATTTCATACCAATAACAGCTCAAAACAAACGAAATCTACTAACAAACTGTTGGAATAAGAAGTTCCCCCCCTTTTTTTTTAATTACCAATTTCCTCACATGGTGTAATTATTGACTGTATCGGCCTTTCCGTCAGTTCTTTCTAATACCTCTGCTTCAGTATTATACATGCCGGTTGTATGCTATGTCAGATAATTGGTAATTTCAATTACCTATGTTGTTATTTGTGCAGGAGGCTAATGTTGAGACTGAAACCTCTTTAATCCCAGAAAGTGAATATCAATTGAATAAGCACGAATTTTCAAGCTTAGGGCGTGTGAAATACAGTGGTAAGGCCATGAATTAATCTTCTTTCTTTCTATCCATTTGTTAGTGAAATTCTTATTTGTTCAAGCTCAACATCTTTGTTAACTTCTTTCAGTTTTTCATTGTTTAGTTCAATTCTGAGAAATCGAATTGAGATTGGAGTTTAAATTTGGAATAGTATAATCACCCTGGCTATTTAGTTTCAAATAGTTTAGTCTCTCTAGTTCATGTCTGTAGGTTTAAATGATGAAATTCAGTAATCTAATAAAAGATGCTTCTCCAACCGCACTGCATTTAGTTAAATGTTTGATTTTCCATTTCAGAATGGAGCACTACTGAATCGTCTGATGATATTGAGAAGCGTGATTTTGAAGAGGCCTCAGATGAAGATGAAACCACCTTTTATGACTCTAAAGAGTATTTTGTTGATCCTACTGTCACTAATGAGTCAATGAATGAAACCCAAGATTACTCGAAGGAGCTTGATCAGTTTGATCAGGAGGAGAAAAGACATTCCCTACTGCAAGTGTGTAATCCTGGCTATGTAGAAATTCAGAGGCGCAAAAAGCTTCCAGACCCTGTTGAGAAAGAGAAAGGTGTCAGCCTATGGTCAATGATTAAAGACAATGTGGGGAAGGATTTAGCCCGAGTTTGTCTCCCTGTTTACTTTAATGAGCCAATATCATCCCTTCAGAAGTGTTTTGAGGACTTGGAGTACTCTTACCTCTTGGACCAAGCCTATGAGTATGGAAAAGCAGTAAGAAACTTGTACTTACCCTTGTCATCTACTTCCTGGGCTACATTCCTGATTTACATAAAACTGCCTGTTCTTTTCAATGACGAACTCAGAAGTCCAACCTGATTCTATTTGTATCCGTAAAATTTGTACAGGGGAATGGTCTATTGAGAATCCTGTATGTTGCTGCTTTTGCCGTTTCTGGATATGCTTCTTCTGAAGGCCGACATTGTAAACCCTTCAATCCCTTGCTTGGAGAAACTTATGAAGCTGACTATCCTGAGAAAGGTGTTCGCTTTTTCTCTGAGAAGGTGAGTGTTCAACTTGGGTAATGATGGCTACAATTATTAAGCATTCATAGTAAAGATGGTCTCATAATCAAAGCTTTGTCAAGGTCAGACATCCTTGAGCAAATGGTTTCTTTTTAAAGAAAATGTATAGCCTTCTAGAAAGTTATGACTTGATACCTCTAGATAGTTGTTAAAAATAAAAAGAAGAAAAAAAAAATATAATTTCAAGATTCTGATGCATTGAAACAGGTTAGTCATCACCCAACAATTGTTGCCTGCCACTGTGAAGGAAGAGGGTGGAGATTCTGGGGTGACAGCAACCTTCGCTCTAAATTTTGGGGGCGATCAATTCAGGTTGACCCTGTTGGAAATCTAACTCTAGAGTTTGATGACGGAGAAATATTTCAATGGAGCAAGGTGTGCACATTAATGATGTTTGTATCCTTTCTAAAGTTGCTATCATACATGTAGATTAACAAATGTTTGGTTTATTCATTAGGTTACAACGACCATTTACAATCTTATCCTTGGTAAACTTTATTGCGATCATCATGGGATTATGCATATACGTGGAAATCGAGACTATTCATGCAAACTGAGATTCAAGGAGCAAACAATTCTCGACAGAAATCCTCACCAGGTTATTGATTGAGATAACTACGTTTTTATATTTTGCAGCCTAATATAGGTGACCTTTTGAGATAGAACGCAGCTTATGTTCACCATTCATGAAACGTCTCCTATATCTATGTAGGTTAATGGGTTTATTGAAGATGTATTGGGCAATAAAGTGGCTACACTATTCGGGAAGTGGGATGAAAGCATGTACTATTATCCTAATGGTGATGGGACTGGCAAATCAAGGAATAACGTTTCTTCATCCAATCCCAATTTGCTTTGGAAAAGTACTAAGCCACCTCCCAATGTCACCCGCTACAACTTAACAGCTTTTGCAATCACGCTGAACGAATTAACGCCAGGACTGCAGGTAGAGATTACGTGTTGTATCAGTTTTTTCAATATGCATATTTCCATTTCCTCTTATGCATCTCTAATTGGTTTTTATAGTTGTTTCTGATTCCGGGTATTTGATGACGGATGAAGGAGAAGCTCCCACCCACAGATTCTAGGCTTAGACCAGACCAGCGGCATCTGGAGAATGGGGAATATGAGAAGGCAAATGCAGAGAAACAACGCTTGGAGAGGAGGCAAAGAATGGTATTCTAATAATTATTATTACTTTGGTAATTTTGATATTGAAATTTAGTTGGTCAAAGAGGTTATTATGATTTCTTTGTGTTCATCATCGTGTTTCATGCAGTCAAGAAAGTTGCAAGAACATGGATGGAAGCCCAGGTGGTTCCAAAAAGATGGCGAAACTTTCAGATATGTGGGAGGATATTGGGAGGCTCGAAAGCAGAGAAACTGGGAAGGATGTCCAGATATATTTGGCGAGTTCAATGAAGACCTTCTGGAATCCTCAGAAGGATCTTAACAGATCAGGTGCATACTCTTCTTGAAAGCTTCATTTCAACTGTGGTCATACTATTGTAAGCTGTAATAAAACTTCTCTGTGACTAATTTTTGCAGTTGTTGGGTGGTCCAACCTACAGCCTTTTCGATTTGTTCCAACCATTATTTATCGTGAAATGTGGATATAAACAGGGGTTCATACTTGGTTCGACGTAGAAGAAAAAACTTTGAGAATATTGTGACTTGGTGGGTCTCAATTTCCCCTTCTGTTGATCTTGTCATGCAGGGTACAGAGGGGTATCGGAGGATTGGCGTCTGCTTGTTCACTTGCTAAGACTACAGTGAAAGGCTGAGAAAGTTTCCTTTTTTAACGTACAATTGAATAGCTTACTTTTGTGTTTACAGGTAGGGTAGAGCCTGGTCTATTATTTGTAAGCATCCCTAAATTGTCTGCTATTGCTTTTTGTTTCCTGCATGTTACTTTTCTATGCTCTCCCAGTTGTTGCACTATCCCGAGTCTTGTATTAGCTATTGCCTAGCAAGTTTATTGTCATATTTATTTGCACTTTTGTGAAGAATAAATGAAAAAGAAGTGTATCTTTCCCTTTATGAAGAACTAAACTGTAGTTGCATAAAAGAGAAATAGACTTCCTTTCTTTTTTCCTTTTATGTTTTGTTCTTCTCAAAATCTTTTTTTATGAATAACCCTAGATTTTACTTTCTACTTTCTATTCATTTATGAATTGATTTTCCCTTCCTCCAACATCCTCCTTATATGGGCTTTTTAAAAGCCCCCACAGCCTCCCACCACTCAAGTTTGGAAACTCTTTTAATATACAACATTATTCAGTAAAAGTTTCGTTCAATACAGAACTATGCTGTAGAAGAGACAGAAAAATAAGGGATGAGATATTTTGTTCCGATTAACTTTTTCTTACTTTATTTCACACCATCTCATTAACATAGTTTTTTGACTCCCATGTAAATGTGTTGATGAAATGATATGACATAGAGTATGAATACGTTAACTGGAACATAGGATCTGTTTCTGTGCACTACAAAATAGAGGAGTCCTGAGTCTCAGGGATTAGGCCCCGACAAACGTTAGGCTAGCTCACTCGGGAAGGTCAGGCACTACACTTGTTAGGGCCTAACTCTTGAACTAAAGCCTGCTTGCATCCTTGTTCTGTAGTACTCTTTGTACTCTCCAGGGTGGGTACTTTATCAATAAGCAAACTAAGTGAAGAGAACTTGAATACGAGATGTTTTAATTATATATAAACTACAGCAATCTTCTCTTAACAAAAATATTTAATAATTAGAAAAAGAATTAAATTAGATCATAACGTTTTTTTCAAAATTTAATGAGTAAAAAAAAGGCAAAAATTACTATAACATTTACAATTAATTATAAGTTAAAATTTAACATTTTATTGTGCTCTAATTAAACTTTATCATTTTGAAAATATTTAAATTAGACTCTATATAAATGAAAAACTTTAAAAAATATTTCATTTTTTTAATTATCTGACCTTACAAAAATTTATTATATTTTATATTGAAAATGAGCTTACCATAAGACATAAACATT
>JANKYE010000225.1:29830351-29849512 GCA_032467995.1 Erythroxylum dillonii
TCCCGTAGATCAATCAAGATTGGTTCTTGTTTGCAATTTTTGTTCCAGGCAAGTTTGCTCCTTTCTGTTGCAAAGTCGTTAGCTTTTGCGATGTTCTTGTCATGTTTCTTCCTAGGGTTGTTAGATTGGTACGTGGCATGTTAGCTGAAACGAGTTCTAGGATATTTTTATCTTCAAGTTTTAGACTCTTTCCACCTCCACCACCGAAGCTGCCCCCACCGCCGGTGACTTCCCCGGTGCTCCTCTCCAACCGCCCTCTACACCACTAGCTTCGGACTGGTCGGATCTATCGACCTCTGCCATTGGATTCCTCTAACAACCCTCCATTCTCCGGAGATCTACGTCTGACCACCTTCCCACCGCTGGCCTTCTCAACATTCAACCTCCTTCCAACGCACCTTCATCTGCTCCCATCACTACACAACCACAAACACAACGTCAACCGCCACTTACCTACCATAACCTCACCACCAGACGAGAGAAAGTCTGGGGGAGGGGTACCACCGGACGAGAGAAAGTCAGGGGAGGGGGGGGAGATTTTTTTAGGGTTAAATTTTGAATTTTTGCAAAATGGTCCTTTGTTTTTTTTATTTTTTACGGAATGGTCCCGGAAATTTTGGAATTGTCGGTACCGGCCGGAACCGACCGGAATCGGCCGGTACTGACCGAAATTCTCAGCTGGTACCCTTATGGTCGTTCTGGTAAAGGTTTCCAGCCGGAACGGTACGAAATCCATACCATTGCTTAAAACCCTCTTACGCCTGCACTCTCCCCCTCAATACTGTAGCTGGACAAGAAAATTAAAAGCCTCCCTCAAGCTAAACCACTCTGCCTATTGTCGTGTGCCGACACTGTGCAGTGATAAGAAGAAAAAAACTCATCTCTTAAAAACCCTCCTACCCATGCGTTGCTTCCTCCACTATTTTTATAAAAATGCTGCGAAGCAACGTTGGCTATGCAAGCATTGGCTACACACTGACGCAGTAGCGCATTTCATGCAGCAAGCAATGCTGCGTGAAACGCAGCGCATAGGAAAGATATATATATATATATATATTTAATTTTTTTCTTGGACATTTAACTAAATACAAAATTATGCTCCTGTTTGGTTTTGAAAATTTTGTCTTTTTTGTCCCAAAAATATATCAATAAATCTAACCTAACAATCAACACAAATTAAGCATTTTAACATAAAAATATGATTGAAATCACACATAAATACATAAGAAAATAAAAGAAAATTCAATCCTATCACTGAACTTCATACAATTTGAAACTTTTAAAGATAGAATTTAAATTCAATTCCTGCATAAGAAATGTAGCCATGTGTCTCTAATTTAATCCAAACTAAGAATAATCTCTTTTGGATAACTAGGGAAAAAGTTATGGCTAAAAGACTGAAGCATACTCAATGAGCATTTTCTAGATAAACTACCAATTTTGTTTCCAAATCTTTCCTTAGCACAACTCATACCAAGGTCACCCTTTTCTACTCTCTCTCCTCCTCATTCTTGTTTCTACACTCATCCATAAACAGCTCTTAACCCATTATTTAGCATTTATGTGAAACAAAACATCAATATACACATATATAGTTCATTTCTTCATCAACATTCTAGCATATACAAAACTCCTTGTCACGATCATTCAACCTCTAAAACATTTCTATAAATCATTATTCATCAATAAAAGCAAGAAATTTACCCACTCCTCACAATTCATGACTCCCATATCCTTAAAACACCCTTTCATGAGATTAACCTCTAACTATCGTCACAAATGCTTCATTTAACCAACCCCATAAAATTAAAGCATAACTTAATTGTTTTAGCTTCCAAATCTTCAAAAATCACCATTAAACCCTAACTCTTTCATCTCCACGATCATCAACGTTCATGGGGGCATAGGTTAGGTCTTATAGTAGCTAGGTGGACATAGTAAAGTATTCAAGTGGCTGTTGATGGAGGAAAGAAAAATTCAATCTTATGGCTTGGAAAAGAAAGCATCGTGAGTGAAGAAGAAGAATGGAGAAGATAAAGGAATGAAGAAGATGAAAATATAGGCAAGTGTCATTTTTAGCAAGTGAAAGACCAAAGTATGGACTTTCCCTTTACAAAAACGTGATTTGATAAGTGGTGTGGAAAGTGACACATGTCACTTTCCTATTGTTCCATTCGAATTTCTAATCCAATTGTCTCCAAATTTTCAATGGCACTTGTCAATAAATCCTAAAATCTTTCATCAAAATTTCCATTACCATTGGACAGTAATTTCTACTACCATTTAACATTTGTTTTGCCACTTGACATTTTTTCCTAGTCCAAAATACCCTTAAATTCCATAAAATTCCCATATTTTCACAAAATTTTTAAGTAAATAAATATACTCCTCAAGTCAACTTTTTTCACAAATATAATCCAAAATTCCAAATATATTCACATTTATAAACAATTATACACGAAATTGTCAATGAATATATGTACAATTATTTTTATGTGCAATGATTCAAATTCATGTTCGTATATGCTAACTTTATGCATGAACATGAAAATGCATTTTCTTAATCTCGCTTTGAGCTCACATGTACCAAATTTTTGGGTTCTAACCATTAATATGGGTACAGGATGTTACATGATGTGAGATAGTTTTCATCTGTCTAGCCCTGCTTGCCCCATTGCTCTTCTCCTGTTGGGCCCCGAACTTTTCTTGGAAGTTAGAACAGTTAAATGAGAAAGTATTGGCAATTATTCATATGTAAATAAAAGATAATTATTGAATTTTAAATGAAATAGAAAAGATGGTTTAGGTACAAGATGGGTTATATGTGAAATGTTGGAAGTTAAAAGCTAGAAAATGTAATTGAAACATGTTCAATGAGCATGCTTCGGTGTTTTAGCCATAAATTTTGTTCTAGTTATCCAAATGAGATGATTCTTGATTTGGATTAAACTAGAGAGATAAGGCTACAAATTTTCCAATGAAATTGAGTTTTAATTTAGTCTCTAAGAATTTCAGTTTCTAGATGGAATTTGAGCACAGAATATTGTTTCAGCATAAGAATAGTGTGAAATGTTTATTATACAACTTTAAGATTTCCAAACCAAACGGAATGATTTTGATGTCATTAGGAAATTAAGACAATGAAGAACATTTCTTTAGAAGGAACTGCAAGCAAATTCCTTCAATTCCATGATTAGAAAAGGTCATGATTTTTGGAAGGAGCTAAGCATGATTTAAATGAATTTTGAGGTATTGATAGGCTAATTATTTTATTTTTGTGGAATTAATTAGCATGTTAATGTGAGTAAGACCATATGACATGGATTAAATTGAATTAAGGTGGTAAGATTGCATGAGGGGCAAAATTGGCAAGCCACTTAAACTTTTAAGTTATAAGCTTATATGTAAGGGTATAAGGGTCATTGCTCACTCATTAATGGCATGATGGTAATAAAAGGCGTTCTTGCTTGTTAAGAGGAGAGAGGAGCACAAAAATGGGAGAGAGAAACAAAGAGAAGAGAGAAGAAGGAGATTTCAGTGGAGAAGGGGAGAGAAAAAGAGAGAAAGCCATGTTAGGGTTTGATTTTTTTCTTGGTTTTTAAGAGTGATTTTGAGTTGATTCAAGAAGAGAAAAAGGTGGAAGAAGATGAGAGCTTCCATATGAGCCAACAAACTCTTCATTTTGTGAAGGATCAAGGTAAGGGCATTTTTGATTTGTTGGATTTTTGAAAGTTTCTTGGTTTATATAGCTTAAGAACTATATGGGTTTAAGAAATTGCTACAATTGTTGTATTCATTGCTTTTGAATAATTTGAGAAATTTCTACGTGAATTTGGTTGATGAATTGTGAAAAGACGATGGAAGTGCATATGAAAAATTTCATGTTCATGAAAGACATGTTTTGAAAATGTGCCATTTGGGCAACATATTTACAAGTTATGAAATGCATGTTGTGTGGGTTTGGTTAGGTCCCTTAAATATGTCAAGTGCACTTTGACTAAAGGCTTCTCTTACCTGCCCACTAGTGGCATGGAGCTACTTTATGGACTCCCATAAGTTCACGGCTACGTAAAACCATTTTGTGGGATTGCGATAGTCCGTTCTGTTCACGGCTGCACAGGACCTTTATGGGGAAAGTGTAGTATGTTCTGTTTTTGGACCAACCCAAACTATTATAATGTGTTTATGTGTTCTTGGTATGTTGGCAAGATTGATGCATACATGATTTGTTATTGTGAATTTGGTTGAAAACTTTAAGAACCATGTGTTTTATGATTTAATAAGAATTTTCTATGACAATGAATATTTTAATATTTTTTGCTTGTTTCTTGGTTATAAGCTTGTTACCCACAAACGTAAAGCTCACCCCCTTTCATTCCCATCTCGAGGTGATGAGAAAGAGATCGGGTGAAAGGAAGTCAAGGCATTCGTTCGATTATGCATGTGTTGTATTTTAAGTTGGGTTGATGTAAATATAAGACTATATACATATGTTGATAAGTATGAGATTTTGTATCTCTTGTTGTAATTTGGATTTTGAGATTGATGATGTAATGTGGCTTGGAATGCCACTAAAGTTTTGTAAACATTTATCTTATGATGTTAATGAAATATGGATTTTTGTATGGTTTTGAAATGTGAATTTGTGTATGGATAATGTGAGTTGAAATTAGATATAATTGAAGAAGCTATCCACTTGAGTTGAGGAACTTAGAATATATATATGAGGCACTATGGAAAAGAAAGATAGGAATGTTATGAATCATGAGATGTTGTTGAATATAAAGATTCAACTAAATTGAGGTTAAGAGCTTGATGAATTCCAATCGATATTTGAATTGTTATGAATGATATTGGAATAGAGGAAGTAAAGTTGGGAAGTTTTGCAAGATTTCACAAGGGTAAATTTTGTGAACTAATTCAAAGGAAAATCTGGAATGATTTAGGTAAAATTAGCCAAAATTGTCTTCTTAAAGTTTTAGATGATCTTTCTATCTTTCCAATGCTATAAAGTTTGTAATTTTTGGATATCAAAATGGAAAGATATGATTGTTATAAGTTATGATGTTGCATAGGATTTGTGTATGTGACAACTAGGGTGAATTATTCAAAATTGTGGTTTTGATGAACCAAATGAGTTGGGAATTGAGAATGTTGTGATATAAATTTGATGTTTGAGTTGTTATGAAGTGATTTGGCACTATAAGAGTTGAATTTAGGGAGATATTGAGTGAATATGAAGCTAGATTGGATGTAGGAAGCATTGAAGGGGCTTTAAAGGGGTTTGGGTAACACCTATGTCCGTTAAATGGACATTAGGTCTGTTTAACGGACCCTCTTGGGTGTAAAAACACCCCCAGAATAGTCTATGTCCGTTTAACGAAGATGGAGGTCCGTTAAACGAACCTTCTAGGCCAAAATGGCTCCTAAAACCCGATGCATGTCCGTTAAATGGACATTCACGGGACAGCTTTATGAAATTGCGATTTTGACCCTTTTAAAGGCAGAATCTTGCTTTGTCTTCGTGAAAGTTTTGGATCTTGATGTTTCCTTTCCAATAATCTAAAAACGAACTTGATCCGACATTTGTGGTGAAAGTTATGACAATCGCGTCAAGACATGTCACTGTATGAATGTGGGTATAAACATATTGGATTCTTTTGGTCATAACTTCCTCATAAGACCTCCAAATAAGGTGATTCTTGAAGGAATGGATTTCTAAGACATGTATCTATCTCCACATCAAAATTTGTATCTTTTGGATTTATTTTGAAAAATTTTGATGGAAAGAAAATGAGGGATCCGTTGGAAGAGCACAACTAGGTTACGAATATACTTTGTCTTTTTAAGCATATCTGGATCTATAGAGCTCCGATTAAGATAGTTCTTGATTCAAAACAAACTAGAGACTTAGAGCTTTGATTTCTTTGAAGAAGTCAAATTGAAATTTTGATTTGAAGATTTCCAAATTCTGTTCACAAATAGGAGAAATGAGTTTGAGCATGGTGACTGATTTGTGTGGGCACACCATTGAACAAATTGTGACTAAATTTTTGGGATGTTATGAGAATGAAGATGAATTGATGATGGTTAAAGAGATTACAAGGAACCACGCTCAAGTATTATGGTATTCGCAAGAGTTGGATTCCGGAAACAGGCGGGATCCAACATGGGTGGAATTAGAGCAAGAGACGGGTTCCAGAAACAAGCGGGATCCAACAAATGTATGATTCCGCAAGAGTTGGGTTCTGGAAACGGGATCCAATATCTCCTCAGACTGCACAGGGAAAGTTCTAACACTCCTCTTTGTCATAGGAGCACCACCTCCCTTCTTGAACTGTTCTCTCCCTTTCGTCTTTCTGTTCACTGCACTCCTTATATTTTCCACATTCTCGAATCTGAGTGTAGCTTCTACCAGCTGTTGGAAGTCATAGAAATTTTGTGCCACTACTTTCTCTCTAATGGCCAAATCAATCCTGCTTCAAACCTTCGACACCTAGCCACTTCAATCATCATTAAATTAGATGCATATCGGGCCAATTTTGTAAATCAGCACTCGTATTTGTTCATCGTCATCTCCCTCTGGGTGAGGCTAAAAAATGCTCTCTACTTCTGCTGGATGTGCACTTCAGACAAATACTTCGCCTTGTACACTGCTGACAAATCTTTCCATGTAAACATTGGTAGTTTAAACTAACTCCCTGGCACAATCTCCAACTAATGCAGAGCATTTCCTTAAAACAAACTCGTAGCATATTCAACTTTCTTATCATCCTCAAAATCCATCTACTCCAATATTCATTTCGTCTTCCTTAGCCATGTCTCAACTTCTTCTGGGTCAGTAGTCATAGAAGTTCACTACTCCATACTTCTTCAGCTTGTCAAATTGTTTCCCCTTCTTAACCGGGGTCAGAGTAGAAGTTTGCGGAATTTGACCTATAGCTTGAACAAAGGCCTGAGTAAATGCCTGAAGTAGTCTCGGATCCAAGGTAGGCACTTGCTTTGATGGAACAAGCGACTCCTACATTTGTGATTGAGAAGGCCCACTATCATGCGCTATAGAAGCCTCAACATTTCCTGGGGCTACTGACTCATCAGTACTCTCCTCCCTTAGCAGAGAGTTAGGTGCAATCCTTGCAATATTCCTCGTGCCCTTTTACGAGGTGGCATCTTACTCCTTTAATATAAACACTAACAATTAACTTATATTTCATTTTAATCTTAATTCGTACATGTATGCTTGACATGCATGTCACTTAATGCAATCAATCAATTCACAATGAAATAAATAATCACACATCAAAACAATTCATACTCCTATGCATTCTAAGCCTAGGAAAGGCCTAAGCTCTGATACCAAACAATGCTGACCTCGCTTTCGGAGCCCAACATTTGGAGTCATAATATGTGAGCATACTCATTTCTTCAACTTCAGAAAATTTTTTGGGAATCCTCAAACCGGAATTACAATTTGGCTTCTTCAAAACATTTGTTCCCCATTGTTTTAAGCTTCTAATGACATCAAAATTATTCAATTCGGTTTAGAAATCTGAAAGTTATACACAAACACTTTCGGACTGTTATTAAACTAAAATAGTACACTATCCTCAATTTCCATCAAAAAATTAAAAGTCTTAAAGACTGAATTAAAATTCTATCTTTTTAGATCATTTTTAGCTTTATGTTTCTAGTTTATTTAGAGACAAACATCATCCCATTCGGAGCTCTACCAGTCAATATATGATTTAAATACTGAAGTATGGTCATAACCTAGTCATGCTATCAATTTTTCATGAATCTTTTCAAATCAATATTGAATGCTATCAATTTTTATGGATTCAATACAACAATACATTAGGAATCTATTGGTTCAAGAATCACCTCATTTGAAAGTCGGATAATGAAGTTTGGGCTAAAAGAGTCAAACATGATGTTGTCCTCAATCATACTGAACCTCTTTCGAGACAGTTAACATAACTTTCACTAGAGACATCTGATTAATTTCATTCTTAGATGATTTAAAAGAGGACTTCTAGATCTACAACTTTTGTGCAGACCTTGAAGAGAGATTTGGCCATCTAGAGGGTAAAAACCTCAATTTTACGAAAGTATAGATAGGTCAGACGAAAGTTCAGTCTAAGATGATTCAGATGAAGGTTCTCGTCAAATACAACAAATTCTCATCCTTACTATGGTTTTTCTGTATATACATCCTTCACGACATCTTAACTTGCAATGGTCATAACACTCGACCTCGATATCCAAAATTGCATACTTTATATTCTTGGAAAGATAAAAAGATAAGCTACAACTTCAAAGAAGACCACTTTGTCTAATTTAGTCTATATTAATCTAGTTTTCCCCTTAAAATCAGTACACAAATTGTACCCTTATGAAAGACTTGAAAATATGAGATGGACAACTACCAGATAAATAAGCACATGCATATTGGAAAATTCTTCAGTTCTCAATTCATTTCTAATTCAAAATGAATTTCATACATAACTTTAATTACATATCAACATTACATCAAAGATCTAACACAAGATACAAAATACATTGGATGCTCAATGTTTGATATGCTTATAAAGCTCTCCAAAAGTCTAGTCACTTAGTTAGTTACAAAAGTCTTTAATATCTTAAAGTTTCCAATTCCTTGCAAGGTTCACCACTCATCTTATTTTGCACCTGAGGAGTGAAAAATGTGGGATGAGCTACAAAGCTTAGTGGCTAATATATTTATAACCATCAATAATTAGTCACAAATTAAAGCATATGTGTAAAAAATATATCCATCAATTCAAGCATTGTCAATCCATTATAGCAATTGAAGATTTAATCAATTTAGCTCAAACTTATAACACACAACATAGACTTTATCTATTAAACATAACACTTAATTATGCACCATACTTAACAATTCAAAGATGCAATGCATAAAAAAATGGCTCGAGAGTTCCTTGGAATAAAATAGAGAAACCAAAGTTTACACCGTGAACAAAACGAGTCCAAATTCTCATGATCTCGTGGCCTCAAGCAGATAGCTGGAAGAAGGCTATAGGTCAACTTGCACGTGACTAACGAAACAGGTTTCTCTCTTGCCCAATAACAAACAAATTTATGCTCAATTCAGTCAATCACAAATTCATAGTCTCATGCTCTTTTACTTTTTCTTCTTTTCATTTATACAAATGTCATAACCTTTTTCAAAGCATAACATAATCATAATTCGTCACGCATTTTCAAACATTCACAACGATTTAAATTTCAAGCAAATCAACATACACACACATAGGCAAGACTTTGCCCAATTACATAATAACTACAAATAAATTACCCCCTAATTTTACTGAAAATCCAAGCTCAAGATTGTCTTTTCTCTTGCTCTCGAGTAAGGTTTTCTTAATTCCTTTCAAATAAACCAATGCCTATTTAATCCAAATTCAAATGAAAATTCATAAAACTTCAAGAATCAAAGAAATGCTAAAATTGAATTTAGACCTAACCTACCCATAGTCCATCTAGGCTAGAAAAATCAAAACCCTAGCTTAGAAGTCCAAAATCAAAATGGTTTCTTCTTTCTCTTCTTTCTTCCTTCACTCCCAACACAAACCTAGTCTCTATTTAATCCCTTTTTAAACCTAGCAAGAAGAAAGATGAAAACTTACCTCTAACAAGTTGATTTCCTCTTCTTTTTCTTCTTCTTTCTTCTTCCTTCCAAGTTTCCTACGATTTTCCTTCTTCTCTTCTCCTTTTCACCTTTTTCTTCTTTCTCTTTGGTTCTAACAATACTTCTCTCTTCTTCTTCTAATTCAAGACCATTTTAATGGTCTTTTCCCATTTTACCCTTCATTTAACTTGCCCTTCCCATTTTGCCCCTTTCATTCGTTTAATCCATCTACTAACTCCTTTAATCTTCTCAAACACCATACTATACTCTAATTTAATTCTAACATTTCCCTTCTAAATTTCTAATTTCAACTTATACTCACTAAATTAATGGGCTCAATTCTAAAATAATTAAAAAAATAAATCAATACAAAAATAAAAAAAGATTTCGGGGTCCAACGCACACTACCCTTTATGCTTGGTTTATCTTTTCACCTTATGCTTTTAAAGGACTACTTGGTCCCTTGTCCTTAAGTGTTTCCTTAATAACTATATTTTGGTCTCAAAGGGGCACTTGATTAGTAACAATAAAAATTTTATAGGAAATTAAAATTTCAAGGTCACGTCAAGTATTTCTCCATTAATCAAATGTAAATGAAAATCACCAAGGATACTAGGCATTATTAAGTTGATTGAAAGTTAGACCTTAATGCTATGTATGTAGAATTAGAATAAGACTTCAAATTACTTATGAAGTAAATTTGTTGAATGAGGTTTAATTCTTAAATGTGAACCTAAAATTAAACAAAAGAGTTTTATAACTTGTTATGTTAAAGAAAATAACCTATGCAACTTGCTAATAATCTAATTAATTTTTTTAAAGGTTATTTTGGTAATAAAAACTAAATGTGTGCCTATAAAACAGAATAATGTCAAAAACCAACTAGCTTACGCAAGAAACCTAATTTCCCAAACAATATTTTCACCCAATTTTCTAATTTTCAATTTTCGTACAACCCCCCCCCCCTCGACACACACACATGCTTACACTTAAACTTTACATTGTCCTCAATGTACCAGCTAAATGTAGAAAAAGGAATAGCCAAGGAAAACAAATAGATAGATAGCATAAACATTGTGATTTGATTGAATTTTTGTGGAAAATAAATAGTTGTATAAAAAATGAGCTAAAGAGAAAAATTTGAAATATGATTTTTGTTATCATGGGTTGCCTTCTAAGTAGCACCTTTGGTTTATGTCGTTGGCTCGACGTCCTCATCACATTGGGGACAATGTGTTGTTCAAGTGTGGGGAGGGTTGTGTGTTTTGCCTTGAGTGTGAAATTTGCATATTGTTATTTTAGTGTGTTTAGTTGACATATTATGAATTGTGTGAATGTATCGATGGCTTAGATGGAATGAAATTGAATTAGTTTTTAACACAATCTATTAAGTTATGAAGAGACATTAGCTTGCGAAATTAGTGATTTGGGTTCTTTGGCTAAAATATGCAAGTTAATTAAGATTTAGTGTTAGTTTATCACCCTATAAGTTGTCACATTCATTCATAATTTTAGGTATGTCGACTAAATAGCTTACCTAGTATTTTTTTCATGAAAACGATTAGCTAAACCAATAAAGTCAACATTAAAAAAAGTGTGTTTTTAAATTTGAAATAAATAACTATTCCACTGGCGTTTAGGTTATGAATAAAGTTAGTAGCCAGTTGAGAACGTGATGTAGCTAAGTAACAAGGCTGAAACACATCATAAATGTGTGCCTTTGTGTCAAAATGCTATAATGACATTCCAACCAAGAAATTTAACAAAAACATGATTTAGTTGAGTAATCAGATCAACATTCATCACTAATGTTTGCCTCCGTGTAAAAATTCTAGGTCTATATCCACAAAACGTAATTAAAAAAACATTGTTTCCTAACAAAAACCTACCGAACTTTTAAATAGCTTAACTTTTCATGAAAATGTATTTAGGATTAGTTACAAAGTTTGAATAACCAAATAATTATTAATGTGTGTTTACAATTAAAAGGAGTGAATATACTTGACATTTAAGTTTTGATTAATATGTATATAAAGTCTAGAGCTCCTAGACATAGATTTTGCTTGTTAATGATTTGGAACAACTTGACTGATTGTGCTTAAGGTTAAATCTATTTCATGAAGTTGAAGTTATTGTCTTATTGTTGCGTTGTGTGCTTTGTGCTTTGTGCTTTGTGATTTTATGTTTTCTGTTGAATGGTTTGCTTGAGGACAAGCAAATGTTTAAGTGAGGGGATATTATAAGTTTAAATTGCATTGTGTTTTAGGTCATAGATTGATATATGTTTAACTGTGAATTTGATCACTTGGTATGTGTTTAGGTTAAAATTATGCTAGTTTGTGATTTATTTATGATTAAAGTGTTTAATGGGATAGTACAAGTCTTTGATATTAAATATTATGTTTTTGAGATACCTTGATGTGTTTGCTGGTGTTTCAGGTCAATATAGAAGAGTGGACGAGTTTCGGAGGGAATCTGGGTCATAACAAATGTTACAATCGTTATAGGTAGGTAGGCCATGATTGTCTCAAAAGCTTTAGGTTTAGCCCACGATCATAGCTTACATGTCGCGATCGTGATAAAAGCTCAAGGAATGGCCCACGATTATGGCCTGCATGCCATAATCATGACAGAAGGGTTAGATGTGAACCATAATCATGGCTTGCATCAGGGAGACATGCAAATGCTCTATTTCAAGGGATTTTTTAGACCTTTTAGTTCCCAGAAAAACCCAGGGTTACCCAAAACATAAACAAGTATAAAAGAACATAAAGAGGCAGAGAAGGAAGCTTGGAAGCAACCACCATTGAGGCCCTAAAGTGAGAATACCAGGAGAGACAAAGAGAAAGAAGAGGAAGACGAAGCTGACTCGACTTGTTTCCTGAATTAAGAGGTTTTCCAACATCACTACCTTCCATCGTCTATTCCAAGTTGTATTTCCTTTTCGTTTTGATTTTATTAATGTATTGAATTGAGATTGATAGTATGATGATAGGATTTGGAATATTGATGATGTTCTAAACTTTGGTTCAAGATTTTATTTTGATTTATTGCTAATTTAGTTGATTATGTTATTTGGATGAATGTTGTGATTTAATTACATTACTGCATAATTCGGCAATAAACTGAGAGGGTGAACTGAATGAAAATTATTAAATGGGATTAACGAGAGTTAGGTAATTTAATAAAAACCATAATAAATCATATTGGTAATTGTGCAGAGAGAGATCGATGTGATGTTCCAATAGTTTATTAGAGTGCTTTAGATCCAATTAGGTTTTGAATAATTTGTGGATTTAGAGATTGCAAATTCTATAATCTTATTAGAGATTATAATTTGGGGTTTAATGGTTATAACTCGAGAGATAGTAATCAACCCTGGGACAACTAGAGCCGACACTCCACTGACACATAATTGGGTAGGTTAGCATTAATGATAAGTATAATCCTCTTTCATATAAATTGGTAAATTCCTTAGGATGATTTCTATTATGATTGCATATTGCTTAATTGTTAATTCCTTTGTGTTTAATTTCTAACTTGAGGGGTTGAATTCAATTATTATTTTGAGTTTCATATATTGTTAGCCATAGATTTTAGGATTAGTTTAGTGTCCCTCCTTATGGGATCGATACCTCTTTTATTAAAATGGCGATGCATGCACTTGCGGTATTTGATGGCTTGTAAATTTTAAAGCTCAAATGACACAATCAAGTTTTTGGCGTCGTTGCTTGGGAGGGTGAAGATTAGTTTAGTTCTCTTAGTCTAAGGCGTTTTAGTTAGTTTTAAGTTTTTTTTTCTGTTCTTCCATTCTTTTTGTACATGTTCGTGCTTTTACATAAAAACAAAAGTTATGAGGAGTTTAAGTCACAAAGTTAAAGCTGCAGAGCTTGATATCACTCTTTTAGAACATTCAATTAGAAGAACTGGGCGAGGAGAATAAGAAGAAACAGCAAAAGCAATAATGGCTGAGAAGTTTCAACAAAAGTTAGATCGAGGAGTGAACAAAGGGCATCAATCAAGAACCCTTATGGTTTTCATGAGATTGGGTTTCAATGCAGCCAATCAAGGTGTAACTAGGCCACTCATGCAAGTAGCTTCCTTTGAAATGAAACCAACTCTCCTAAACATTCTTTAACAAAATGTGCAGTTTTATAGATTAACAAATGAAGACCTGAACGCACATATTGTCAATTTCCTTGAAATCTGTAATAACTTCCGTTATCATCAGATGTCGAAGGATGCTTTATGAATTAGACCCTTCCTTTTTACCTTAAGGGATAAATCAAAAGCTTGGTTCCATTCCCTCAACCTAAATAATGTCACCACTTGGGACCAATTAGTTCGTGCCTTCTTCGATAAGTATTTTCCCCTTACGAAGACTATGAAGATTATTAAGGAGATCACAAAATTTCAGCAAGATGATGGGGAATCTATTTATGAAGCATGGAAACGATACAAAGACTTGTAAAGAAAATGTCCACACTATAACCTACCTAAAGAATTTCTTTTGCAAGCGTTCTATAATGGAGTAACCCTATATATAAGGGGCATAATTGATGCGGCTTCAAGAGGATCACTTATGAGGAAGACAGTAGATGAAGCAGAAGAGTTGTTAGAAGAAATGGCAAGTAATAGTTGTTTATGGTCGAACAAGTAGAGTAGACAACCCATAAATCTCCATGAGCAAAAAGGAGTTGTAGCTGTCAATCAAATGGTAGAAATGTAAGCTAAAATTGATAATTTGACTTGACAACTAAACAACATGAAGGCTTCATCCTCAAATATAGTAAAAGCTATTTAGTTGAAGTTTGAACTTTGTGGAAGATGGATCATCATACAATTGATTACTTCTTAATGAACGATAATGGATCAGAGCAAGTAAACTACATGGGAATATGGTCAAGGAGGGCGAAACAATCCCTACCCCAACACATACAACCCTAGGTGGAAAATCGCCTAAACTTCTCTTGGTCTAACAACACTGGAGGATAGTTCAGACCTCAAGGACCACCAAGTTTCTAGTAAGATAAACCGAGTTCAATGCAATCCAAATTGGACAAAATTTTAGATAAAATTGAAGGTATAAAGGATGCACATAAGAGGCTGGAAAGCAAATTTGAGCAAGTTACAAAGAATTATGCCTCCTCGATACATAACATGGAGGTCTAAGTAGGTTAATTAGCAGAAGCAATGGTGACTCAAAATGTAGGAACCCTTTTAAGTACCATTGAGTCTAATCCGAAAGAACGAATCATGACCATTACACAAGCAACGGAGAAGGAATTGCACCAAGCTGAAGACAATGAAGGGAAGGACAAGAACAATGTTGATAAGAATGTTTTTTGAAGTGAACCAGAATTACAAACAACCCAGATGCATCAACATAAGATTCCCTAGCCCATTTTGAAACAACAAAAACCAAACCCATTCAGGGACAAGGTGAAAGCAGAGCTGCAAGAGAATAAGGAAGACTCTCTATTGGCAAGATACAATTTTCCTGAGATAAAAAGGCATCAACCCCCAATTCCATTCCCGATTAAAGCCATATGGAAATCAAAGGAAGCTAAGCTGAATGAAGTAGTAAACATGATCGAGCAACTGGAAGTGTGGCTTACACTGATGGAATCAATAAAGGGAAAGGTGGAAAAAGAATTGGAGCATGAAAAGAAATTGGCAACACCACCAAAGAAGGAGGATCTAGGAGATTTTTATATCCCCTACAATATTAAGGGTGTCAAAATAGAGAGAGCCTTCGCTAAGATAGTCCCCGCCAAGATACTGATAAAAACGGTGGATTATTCGATTCATCTTTCAAAGGGTATTATACATGATCTACATGTTCGATGGGAAAAGTTTACTTGTCCCATAGACTTTTGCAAACTGGACATAGAAGAAGATGCGGAACCACAATTATCCTCAGGAGGCCATTTTTAGCCACTGCCTAATCGGTTATTGATGTAGATGGGGATGAGCTGACTCTAATGGTAGGGGAGGAACATGTATCTTTCACCATAACCAAGAATGATAAAGGTCCTCTACAACCCATGGCCATCTAAAGGGAACAAATCTTGGTGGAGAAAAAGTGAAGAATGATGATCGAAGTTCTTCTCTAGAAAAGAATAAACCTCGCAAGAGAAGGAAGAGAAAGAATCGGGAAAAGAAAGTGATAATATAAGCAACCAGTTGGCGCGCGTGCATTTTGTGAGTTTGACAACTAGGTCACCATCAAAGAATTTTCTTAAGCCACATTGAGCAAAGAATAGTGTCAAACTAACGATGTTAAAAGAAGCGCTGCATTGGAGGCAAACCGTGGTTTTTAAATTACCATTTATTTCTTTATTTTAGATAGTTTGAATTCTGTAGTTAGGTTGTTCCGTTTCCAAATAAATATCGTGGAAAGGTAGGGCATTAATTTTTGATAAACATGACCGAGAAGGAAAGTATAATGAGGTGATAGTGCTACAAAGAAGTTAGGAAAAGATCTATAGGGTGTGTATAAGGATGAAAGACTTAAAAATCAGAAATTGGTGAAATTATTGTACGCCACGATCGTGGCCTAGCATGGCACGATCATGACCTACGGTAAGTAAATATGTCCACGCGATATTTAGCTGAAATTTTTACTATTTTACCCTTCCTTTACCTATATATTCATTTCTTATTTCACTTTTTCACTCACTTTTATTTTAACTTTATCTCTCTAAGTTTATATCCTCCAAAAGCTTTCATTTCTCTCCAACCAACTTCGAAATTTTGAGATTATTCCAACTTCCACCTACTTACAGTCCATTATGTCACGCATTAAGCAGCAAGTGAAGCACATCTAATGATTGCAAAGAAATCAAGTCTCAAGCCAAGGGCAAACAAACAGGGCAACAAATTTCAGAGCACCCTTCCCAATCTACACAAAGGAGGAAGGTATTTGATTCCAATCCCTTAATGTTAAACAGATAGTAGTCCCAAATTACTTTGATTTTGATACGCTTGATAAGCTAAAATTGCATGATAGGGTTAAGAATTTAGTTGCAATAATTCAGCGGAGTAAGTTTATAAACTTCCAATATCTTGCCTACCAGGAGCTCACCCTCAAAGGACAACCTTGCAAGTTTAACATTGAAATCATGAGTGATATTTACGGTTTCCCCAAATCTTCCATTGTCAATTAGCACAATCGCTTCTCATTATTGGAATGTGATCGTGGGTTTTTTATGTGTGTAAGTTTTAAATAATTAACATCGATAATCCATAAGTGCACAGTTCGTTCGCTTAGCATCTAAAGTGTTGATCCTATGAAGAGGTATAATCTAGTCCTAAAATCTAAGGCCAACATAATTTGCAGAAATTCAAAAGATGGTAAAACTAAAACAAGAATTCAATTTATTCATGCAATTCAATCTAAGAATCAATTACGAAAATATTAAGAATTTAGCTATGCAACACACTCAAAAACTAACGTAAGAAAACTATCAGTTGAGAGAAAGGGAAATTTACCTATCTTTATTGCTAACTTAATTGATTATGACTTACAAGATTATTGGTTCTAAATGCTCCTAGGGTTGATTACTCTCTCTCGAGTTATAACCATTAACCCTAAATTATAAGCACTAATCAGATTATGAAAAATTGCAATTTCTCAATTAACAACTTATCCAAAATCCTAATTAGATCTGAAGTTGTCCAATAAACTATAAGGAACTTATAGGAGATCTCTCTTCACATAATTGCCGATTTGATTAATTTCTTATTCTTATTAAATCACCTAACTCTGGTTCTCCCAATTTAATGATTCTTCATTCGGTCCACCCTCTTAGTTTATTACCAAATTATGCAATAACATAAATCAATCACAATAAATCCAGTAACCATAAAGACAATCAAATTTTATTAAATCAAAGATAAAAAAACCCGAAGGTGAGTTTAGAACATCTCAAAATTTACAAATTATATCACCAAACTACTATTCCCAATTTTATACAATTATAAAATGGAAAATGTTGGATGGAGACGGGAGGTAGTGACGTAAGAAACTCCTTATTTGGGAAGTACGTTAAAAGTCAGTTTCTTCCCCACTTCTCTCTTCATTCTTCTTTTTCTTAATCTCTCAACAATTCTCTCTAGGGTTTCTCTATAAAAGTGGCTTATGGACTGAAAGGTCTAAAACTCCCTTGAAACTTGATGTTTTTAAGTGGTTATGTATCTGTCCGATGTAGGCCATGATCGTGGGCCACATTTGAGTCTTCTGTCAAGATCGTGGTTCGTGTTCTAGGCTTTTGTCACGATATGGACCACGATCGTGGGCTAACTCCAATGTTTCTATCACGATCGTGGCCTATTTTGCCATGATTGAGGGCCGTTGTTTGGGACCGGGTGTCTCCAAAACTTCTCTGTTTTTCAATGTTGACCCCAAAACACTAACTAACACATCAAGATTCTTCAAAAACATAATAATTAAGCTCAAAGACTTGTACTAACCAACAAAAGCACTTAAACACAAATAATTAATTAACATAATTCTAACCTGAACACATACTAAACGATTGAATTAATAATTAAATCTATATCAAACTAAGCCCTAAAACATGATGCAAGTCACACTTATCAGAATGAGTTAACTGGATTGGAGCGATTCAATGCTAATAATGCCCACAACATTATATGAACCCATGAGCATTTGTTGTTACATAAATTCATGTATCAAATGGTTTTTAAAAATCAACAACCAGCAAGTGTTTGTGGCTCCTAATCATGTTGTTGTATGCATTCTTAGCATCGAAATGCTTTAACCTAGTTAGTTCAGTCTAGTAGGGGGTTGAAATGGAAATCATCATGCTGATCTACTATGGATGACTCGGGAAACCACAAATTTCATACAAAGTCTCATAATCAAGCCTATAAGGTTATCCCCGCAACCCAAATCACAATTCCCTAGGTTTGTTATATTCCAATTGAAGGGATGTAAAGAATTCTAAGGTAAGTTCTTCATAAATTGAGAATTGAAATTGAATGAACTATCCCTATTTAATTCTCTCTTCTAAACTTTTGACCTTGTCTCACAATTCTAATATATCTAAAGTTTCAAAATGAAAATACTTTGTAGCCATAATTTGCCTGTTGCGAATAGAATGAAAGTGTACCTTCATCATCTGAGAAGATTGGGAAAGTTGCTCTGTAATTAGCTGCCCCATTCCGTTTCCCTCGTCCTAAGACTTAGGTTCGCCCTATTGATTGGTCACACCTTGTTGTTTACTTGATGCGCGGCATATTAGCTTGCGAGTCGATGGAATTTGGAAGAACTTTGGAAGTTTGAAATTTGAGTAGAGAGAAGTGAGAGTGTTTGGAGGTTTAAAGCTTAGATAGATAAAGTAAAAATGAAAGTGAGTGAAAAAGTGAAGTTAGAAATGAATATATAGGTGATTGAACCAAGTTTATACTATAATTTGGCCCCGTTTTCTTAAGTATTTATGCACTTGTTGACTCCTAATTCATGA
>JANKYE010000225.1:29919577-29936302 GCA_032467995.1 Erythroxylum dillonii
CCTTTGGGAGAGGTTCGCTTTAGTGGCAGAACTTTGGAGCGTGTATTCCGATCTTACTTTGACCTAGGAGAAGGGGTATCGCCGGTCATTGCCGAAGTCGACTCTCTTGAAATCATTAATATTCTGTCTGCCGTGAAAGAAACCAATATGTTGACAGCTTAGCCCATTTTGTAGCTCTTCTTTGGCCGGGTCTCTACATTCTTTCGAACTGGTAGCTGGCATTCAGGAGCTGCCCCGCAGAGATGTGGAAGGCGTGCTATATTCCAGAGTTTGAGTTGTTGTTTGTTATGCTTGTAAGTCAAAAAGAAAAAATAAGAACAGCAGCTTGGAAATGAGACTGTAATCAAACGGTATGGCAATTCCTTCCTATGAATCAGGGACCTAATGGTCAATTGTTTTTAGACAAAGCGAGGATAACCTAATGAGAAGTGGGGTTAAATTAGTGGTAACCTCTTCATCTTACCTCCTCCAAGAGCAGTACACGTATCCTTGCCGTTACCATACATTAAAGTTCAAACTTATGAATCCGAAGATATAAGTGGATTGCATCATCATAGTAATATCATTTTCCAAGTCCATTTTCCCTTCTGAAATTATTGGACGGAAACACTAGCTATCTATTCATGCCCATTATTCATTCACCAACATTGGTGAGCTTAGCTCCCATTGAACGTGGCTATAAATGACGATATGATTTACGGACATATATAATACATCCTCATCATAAGAAAAGACGTAACCAAAACTCTAGATTTCGCGCGATTTTTGCTATTTCAGAAGCTATAAACTAGAGGGTGACTATGGATAATCAACGATCGGGTATGGTCTCTTACTTTCGCCATCTTAATTCCATGGTGGCAGGAAGGTGGTACATATTTTCTTCTAGATAAGTGAGGAAATGGGAAAGCTGATTTATTGCAACATTGATCGATCCTGTTGATTCCTCACACAAATTATATATGAAGTCCTGCCATTCTGATTTCTTTTCAGCTTACTAACAAGAGAACATAAGCTTATTGAAATTAGTAAATTTTATCTCTTGATTAGATATACATCACCTTTTATATACAAAACGTTTTCTCAGATATGCTTGGGGATATCATAAGAAGGGGACCTCCACTTGAAACATAAGGGACATGCAAAGGAGTGGGAGGTGGGGACAAGAGAATAAGGGGTGAAGAGACAATGGTGCATGGCTAAACCGTCTCTTTTGGACCATCCCCACCACCGTCCGCCTTAGACACACTTGGCATGTAAACCATGTGCAGATGTGCTCCTCCCCCACATCAGTAGATTGCCAGGTCAGCCTTTGGCCCCAATTGTCCCTTGCCTAAGCAGAGGCATAAGTGCTACTGTGGTCTCTTGATTTTGATTTAGGCTGTTTCATGGTATTTGTAAGGGTCAATTTTGGTTTCAGCGTTGTAAGATAGAGAGAGAGAAACATGGTACTGACCATTTCTTGTGGATTATATTGACTTGGATGTCGACTTTTCTGCCTGTAAGACCACTTCTAGATTGTCTACGGTTTATTCGTAGAAATAGAAGTAGGAAAACCTTACAGCAAATATGAAGCAAGGATATAATATTTGTGTTGCCTACTTTTTCAGAAGATTCAGATAGCTAAATTATAATTAATTAAAAAGTCTAGCTTTTTTCATAATTAATTAGTTGTTGATATATAAATTATTGTATTTACATATTTGTTAAGTAGTTCTTTAATGCTTAATAAATTCATAAGAGATTATTAATGGTAAGTCCAATATATCTCTTGTTTAACTATTTAATTTTTAAGAAAATATTTTTCTTCTATCAAATTAAAACATAAAAGCTAATGAAGTTGAATTAGATAATTTTCATATTAAATTACTTAATTATTATACATTTTCTATCTTTATTATATTGTCTTTATCTACCTTTTATTTATAATACACGTATAAATAATGTGCTCACAAGACATCAACAAAATTAATATCATTCCTGAACTTTTTACATGATATCAGAGTTGAAAGACTTCCAATATAAATATACAAATCACCTTGTTCCTTTTTTTCCCCTGTCATCCAACCTCACTACTTCAGCTCAACTCAATTTTACTATCAAATTAAACTCTAGAAATTTATTGACCCAAAAACATAGTTGCTCCCCTTGTTAAACTTCCATAATTTAATAGGATTTGTTGATGGTACTAAATCATCTCTTCCTTAAACAGTTCTGCACAGTGATGCTCCTCCTCCTTCCATTGAAGATCCAGCCTATCAAGAATGGTTTCATAAAGACCAAATAATGCTTTTATGGCTTCTTTCCTTCTTAAATGATGAAGTCTTACTCTGTGTTGTCTTCCCAAGATGTTTTGACTACTTTATTTGCCACTTTTGGAGCTTTCTCCCAAACCAAACAACTACAAACGAATATTGACCTCAAAAAGCTGTAAAAGAGTGATCTTTCTATCACCCAAATATCTTCTCAAAGTGAAATTTCTTGCAGATGTATTAGTGGTCGGAGGAAAACTATTGATATCAGTTGAGTTCAATGCCATCGAGTTTCAAAATATTGTGTCTAAATTTCGTGAAATCATAGCTAGTCTCGATCTATGATATATCCATATTACATTCAATGAGCTTCGCAATTATCTTGTTACCTATGAGTTGTTGAATAAGAGCTACTTATTTGAGCTTTATTTTGCCAATATTGCATGTAACCCATCCCTACTTCCTACACCAACCTAGCCACAATATCCATCACCACGGGCACCAATTAATCCATCTTTCTCTACTAATAATTTGCGTTCTTCTTGGAAAAATAGACGTTGCAAAGGACCAACTTATCAAATTTGTGCCTTCACCTATTATACTAATAATGTATATAAATGACATTATCAACAATTTAGTCATAGCTTTTTGCTAACTTTTAGAACAGATGCTCCCCAAACAAATATCAATTATCAACAACCCTATATTTCTCCAATAATGACTCCATAGTAATGCCAACCATCTTCTATTTCTCCTGTTCAGAATTAGGTTACACTGCTGCCACGACCTATATCACTAGAAATTTGCGCTCTCAATCTTCCTCAACAATAAGGTGATAATGATCAGTTAATCATGGCTAATGGTAAGGCCTAATCATCTAACATTATGGTTATTCTTCTATTCTCTCACCTACTCATACTTTTGTTTTACCTAATGCTCTGCATATTCCTCAAATCTCTAAGCCTTTAATTTCTATTAAAAATTTTAGAGTGACAATAATTGCTTTTTTGAATTTTGTCCATTTTTCTTTCTTATAAAGAATCATATAATAAGGTAGGAACTCCTGAAAAGAGTCAATGAACATGGCTTATATCGATTTCGAATCTCCACCTCTCTTATTGCTCTTTTAGCTGAATCTGCACCTTATAAAGTTTGGCATTCCAAGCTTAGTCATCCTCAATCACACCCAGTATCTAAAATTGTTTAAGAAAACAATTTGTCTATGTCTAAAAAAGTGTCCTCTTCTCCATGTCACTCATTTAATGGGAAAGTTATCAAAAATACCTTTGGATATTTTTGAACACTATACTTCTTCAACTCTTGAAATAATTTATTATGATGTCTGGGACCATCTCTTGTTCCTTTTAGTGCTGGTTTCAAATATTTTCTTATATTTATTAATGATTTTACACAATCCATATGGATATCATTTTTTAAAAATAAAATTCATGTCTATGAGATCTTTTTGAATTTAAAAAATAAGGTTAAAAAGCAATTTAATACCCTTATTAAATTGCTCTATTAGATTGGGGTCGTGAATATCAACACTTGAACAAATTATTTACTTCAAATGGTCTCACATTGAATTGCTTGTCCATATACTTACGAAAAAAATGGAATTAGTGAATGAAAGATTCGTCACATTATTCAGACTAGTTTGACTCTATTATCATATAGTTCACTTAATTTAAAATATTAGGTATGTTTTTAATTCCTCTGTTAATTTCTTTCATTAATGGAATGAGAAAGGAGCTTAATTGTTCACATTTTAAAGTTTTTATTTAGTGAATTTCACTTATTTATTTGAACATTTTAAATATTTTTGGTACAAAATTTGTTCATATTTTTTAGGTCATAATTCACTTATTTTGAGCGAAAGGAATGAATTATGACAAGTTTAGAATGATTTGAAGCTATTCAACCAATTTATGAATATGAACTTCAAGCTTACATGATTATGATGGAAGAGTTTGAGGCATGTTGATTGATTCCATATATTATACCCTTGTGTTTAAGAGGTACGCACCAAATGTTATATGCTTATGAGCCTACGTTCACATTTTAGGCCCTCACGTGTTTACTTCATATTCAAGATCGTGTGTTTTCTAAGTACACAACCTGGTGCATGAATGTATATTTGTCTATATTCCACCCAAAGTTTGAATTTCAAACTATAAAAGGTATAACTAAAGGACGAAGCAAGAGAGAAGTTAAGGTATAATTAGATGTCCTAGAGTGGTAGAGAGAGCAAATAATAAGCAAGAGCACACATTTTAAGAGGATTTCATAAATATAAAGTGGATTTCATTATGTTTCTTTTAGTTTTTTTGTTTTTCCTTTAGTCTTGGTGCTATGTCTTCCATGTTTAGGAACTAAAACTTTATGGTACCTAGATATAATGAACCTTGGGATGGATTTTATAGTTTGATTTCAGTTAATTCAAGGTATTCTTTAGTTTCATTGACATTTTGATTGTGTGTTCTTTACTATTCATTGACATTTTGATTGTGTGTTCTTTACTATTCTTAAATTGATATATGCTAATGTACTAATTCATATTTGATTTCATGCATTTGAGATTGGGAAATTCTTTATATGAATTGATCTAGCATAATCAAAAACAGATACATACAATCCTAAAGATCTAGCTTGATATAAATCTTTCATATTAGTGTCAAATATAATAGAGAAATTCATAAATCAATTAATGTAATTATAGGGATTTAATTGGAAAACGATGTGAATTAATCAACTTATAGTTAGTTGTTTATAATCTTTAGAAAGATATTAGCATAATTAAGGAATTTTCACATTCCAATGAACTTTAGATTGTATTAATGTATGAAGTCTTGTTTGCATGAGAAGTTTAGATTGTATTAATGTTATTATTGATTGTTTCTTAGTTTAATATTAGTTCTAGTTAGTTAATTGTGTATATTTATTTAGTTTATTAATTTAAATCAATCACCATCATCGTAATTGGTTTATTAGATAATAGGAAAAGTCTTAATACTAGTAGTTATAGCCAGAATGACAAATCTTGTTCTAAAAAATATATCACCATTTCTTTGCTTATTTGTTCAAAATCTAAATATCATAATCCTATATATTTTTTAATGTGGTGTTTATCCATTTCTTAGACCATATGATATAAGAATTTTTTTTAATAAAATGTTATGTTTATCTTGTTCTATCAACTTCTCATTATGGCCATCTATATTTAGATTTATCTTATAATTGTATCCATATTGCATGATATGTAAAAAATAAAGAAACTATTTTCCATGTTAACATCCCATCCTTTAATTCTTCTCAACTACCTCTCATTCGATTACAAGGGATAACACTTATTGGTTGAATCCAATATCAAGTCATATTTCTTTGCCCTTTATAGGTACACCTCTTAACTCTAATCCGTCTCCCTTATTTGCTTCTTTTATTTTCATATCTCAAACTCCTTCGTCTTCTTTGATAAGTACCTATGTTATGTAAATCAATCCCTTTTAATTTTTTCTTTTATAAAATACTTATTGACTAAATTATGAATGATACCAATAGTTGATTTATTATCATAGTATAACTTCATTTGTCAATGGATAAGTATTTTTTACTTATTCCAACACCTTTTTTTTAATCCAAATCAATCCAAGTGGTCCATGTGTTAAGAATCAAAAATCAACTTCTTTTCTAATTCTTGCTACAATTAATTGCTTCTTGATCCCTTAAGTGACTGAATTTCCTCACATCCTAATATAACACCCAAAGGTTGACTTTTTGAACCAACCTAATCTACATTTGTACAAGCTTTTATACGTCTTTTACTTTTTATTCTATAGTAAAGACCCTCAATAAAAGTTGCTTTTAAATATCTTAGAATGTGATAAGCTATTTCAAGACATTCCAAATAGGCAA
The DNA here is from genome assembly GCA_032467995.1 of Erythroxylum dillonii. Lineage (NCBI taxonomy): Eukaryota > Viridiplantae > Streptophyta > Magnoliopsida > Malpighiales > Erythroxylaceae > Erythroxylum > Erythroxylum dillonii. Next base: position 29,925,739 of record JANKYE010000225.1, read on the forward strand.
TGCATGTACTGACTCACTCTACTAACCGCAAAGGTTATACCTTGTCTAATATGACTTAGATTAATTAATTTTTCCACTAAAAATTTGACAATTTCCCTTTTCAACTAAAGAATTTCCTTCTTTTACTAGCTTAGCATGTTCTTCAAGTGAGGTATATGTTAGCATGCAACTAAGTATCTTTATTTCCTTAATAAATCCAAAATATACTTTTCTTGAGAAATTACTGATACGTCTATATTTTACATTTTCTTGTTAACCTTCATCTTCAATCTTGGAGCCATACTTTAGAACAAAAACCAATTGAGTGCACCAATATTTCACTACAAATTCACAAAATTTACAGTACAAGTTTATCAAACTATTAACTTTTGCATTGTCTAATTATTCAATACAATTCCCACAATATCAAGCATATAATACCACTAACGACTATAATAGACATATATGCCCAATTCAAAATTCCACTCAACTCAAGCAACCAATTGAGAAAGCTTGGGTGGGGTTTATATAGGGTTAGGGTCTAGGATAAGAATGATGTTAAACATCCTTTTGACGTTAACATTAATTTGATTATGTTTTCATATAGTCTTTTGCTCTATTATAGATCAGTTTTGGAATCACTTACTTAGACAAGTGTCAGTTTGGTTATATATCTCGACTTTTCCTTACACTATTTTGACACTAATGCATGTCCTATAATGCACATCGGCGCATGTATCACTTTATTACCTTTTTCATGCTTTAACTTAATTTTTCCTGCCTTCTTTTTACTGAATCTCAAATCTTATGATCCAAAAACTTAATTGGATATATTTGTAAGTGCATATAATTGATTATAGCAAGTTATAAATTATAGATTAATTTATAATATCAATCCCTCGAGGACTATAACCACTAAATTTTATTAATCATAGCCAAAACAACAATGACAACAATAACATCCAGTAGAAATATCACTGACATGTAGGATTTGGGAAGGTCTAGTAGTACACAGCCTTACCCTTAACTAGTAGAGAAATTGTTTCCAAATTATAGCTAAAGGATGAAATTAAATAAAACCATAATTTATGAAAAGCAATTAACTACTAAACTAATGAAAGCAAGATAATTAAATAGCAAAAAAAAAAATCAAGCTAATGAAATGCTAAGGTTCATAGTTCACTTATAAGGAATTCTACTTATCATGCAATGATTAATTATCACGATTAAAATAACAATTAATCTAATGTATCAATGCCTTTTATCAAGATACATAGGTATATTCAATTAAATAATCATCATATATCAATCTGTAATTCAACTCATCAAACTCACTAAACATAATTGATCTCTTTGGTTATCACATTAGTGTAGGAAATCTCTTTTTCTAAATTTAGAATATTTATTCTATTATTGTACAAAATATACTTTACCTTTCAGTTCCTCATCAATTCCAAATATTAAAACTACAATTATCTGGCATATATCTAACAATTAAAATTAGAGAAATTCAACTAAATAATAACTCATTCATTAATGATTGAAATATTCAACATAAACTACATCTTTAACCCTAATTAGGGATTTATCCACCAAATATAATGAAAACAAAATAATTTAAATGGACAATGTATGGATTAATTACAAAGCCAATAGATAAAAATAAAAGTTACGAAATTTTTTATATATTTTTTACAATAATTAAAAATTATGACAAAATATATACAAATGAGTATTATACAAGTAACTAATTCTTAAATATTATATACATAAACTCAATTCTTAAATTTGAGTTGATATTTGATTAATTTATTTAATGAAAATTTATATCTTCCGCCCGATGTAAATATATTATGGCAAGAGCATAGTTAATCCTAGTTCTTACACGATTTCATTTTGTCCTCTAAGAGCTTTATCCTATGTGGATTTTATATTATAAATTAAAAAGTTTTTTCTTAGTTTCGCATCCAATAATATGCTCTTTTGTTGCATTTGGTACTATTTTCCATTTAGTATTATTCACACATTGGCTTATTATTGTTGTTACAATTATCTAATTAATTTATATTATGGTTGCATGATTCAACCCTAATTGGATTGGGAACAAAGAATTGTCAAATCGGCAGTATCTGGTATTGCAATGGGAGGGCATGGAGGTCTCAACATCCTTCCCCAAAAGAACTGGAATGTATACAATTACGAGAACAGAGAGAAATTCCGTCGCAACGAGGAAGTTGTCGCCAGAGAAGAGCAATTGAATATTATGGTCGCATGATTCAACCCTAATTGGATTGGGAACAGAGAATTGTCAAATCGGCAATATCTGGTATTGCAATGGGAGGGCATGGAGGTCTCAACATCCTTCCCCAAAAGAATTGGAATGTATACAATTACGAGTACAGAGACAAATTCCGTCGCGACGAGGAAGTTGTCGCCAGAGAAGAGCAATTGAAGTGTGAGCAAGCCAGAAAATGTGATGCCGAGTATCGCCTTCAACAACTCAAGACCGCCCGCGGTCTCGCTCTGTTAGGTCCCATTTTCAGAACCCAACTCTTGCGAAATATCATAATACTTGACCATATTCCCATGAAATCTCCTTAACCATTTTAATAGGAAGTCAAAAGAATATACACAATCGAAACTACTTCGATCTATCATTTCATTACTCAAGTAACAGAGTTTGAAAAACTTTATTTACATCTCAAAAGCCACACCATTGGCTTATTACAAAAATACAAAATAGCAAATGAAGCAATTCCTTTAGGCTCTCGATTACTTGATCTCTTAGCTATCACCTGAAGATGGGATAGGAAAGAGGTGAGCTTGAAAGCTCGTGGGTTACAGTTTATAACAGAAAAGTAAGTAACACTTTTGAAATCATCTTACTTGTCATAGAAAATATCTTATTGAATCATAAAATACTTGTTTTTCAAAATTCTTGTCTTGTAGACAAGTTCACAACTGCAAGATATGAATGCATTAGATTTGTTCAAACATATTATAAGCACATAAGCACATCAGGGTGGTTTAGGTAAGTCCATAAATAGAACGCACTACACATTTCCACATAAGGGTCATGTGAAGTCATAATTCTTGAGAGAGTATTTAAAGGAGCTCCGTGCCACTAGTGGGCAGGCGAGAGAAGCCGATAACTTAGGTCAACGTGCACATGACGATTCTTGAGGGACTACCCCAAACCTACATAACACATATATTTTAAACTATTATAAACTTGTTGCCCAAAATGACACTTTTCTTGAAAACTTGCTTTTCATATATTTGCTATAACTTGAAAAATCATGTCCGAAAACTTAATTTCATAAACATGCATCTTTTCAAAAGAATCATTTGTAAAGACTTTTCATTAATCATCACACAATTCATTAAGCCAACATATAGTAGATTTCACAAATCATTCATAAACAACATATGCAACACTTATGATGCAATTGAAATCAAAGTTTTTCTTTGATTTAAAGAAAACAGTGATGGCTTATTGATTCTATTATAAACATGTAACCACTTTGATTTCCTTGCTTAAAGACTTGACTTGCTCAAAATGCCTCTTCTCTTTACAAACAACCTGAGGTATCAAAGGTTCTTTCCTACTGCATCTTTAATGTGTACTCCGTGAAATTATCTCACTGAAATAGGCCTCTATGACTCCCTTTGGTTTTTCACCAAATGAAGAAATCTTTCGCTCAATTGGAAGCTCTTCTCTTCCTCTACCTTTTTCTCTTCTTGAACAACCTCAAAATCTCTCTTAAAGGCTAAGGAAATTAAAACCCTAGCTTGTTTTCTCTTCTTTCTTTCTTTCATTCTTTTTCATGTTTCTCTCTCTTATCTCTTTTCTCATCCACGCATTTTGCTTCCTCTCCCCCTCCTCTAATTCATGTTCTCTCCTTCTCTTAAATATAAATCCACAAATTCTTCTTCCTTTTAAGCCCTTAATGAGTCCAAAAAGTCCCATTTGCCCTTCCATTTATGTCTTATGTCTTTTGTGCTTAAGTGTCTTGTCAAAAAGATCCTTGAATATTCTTACATAATACTTTCTTCTAGAAAAATGTTCTCTGTTGTCTTAAACTTCTAACGACACCAAAAGTATTCAATTTGGTTCAAAAATCTGAAAGTTGTTATCCAAACATTTTAGACTGTTATTAGACTGAAACAGTACACTATACCCAACTTTCATCTAGAACTTGAAATTCTTAGAGACTGACTTGCAATTCACTTTCTTCAGATAATTTGTAACTCTATGTCTCTAGTTTACCACAAGTCAGAAATCATCTCATTTGAAGCTCTACAGATCAAGATATCATCAAAATACTGAAGTATGTTCAGTAGAATAACACCAATTCATATTATTTAAGAGCACACTCACTGTATCTGTCCCACGTTTTTCACTCAATCTTTCTCAATTCATTTCATATGGCTATGATTTTTTTTGGAGATGTAGAGCAATGTCTTACGATTCTAATAGTTCAAGAATCAAGTCATTTGGGTATCTAGAGAAGAAGTTATGGCCAAAGAATCAAATCTAGTTTTGTCCTTAATCATATTGAACCTATCTTAGGACAATTAGCATAACTGTCATTAGGGATATTGGGTTAAGAACGTCTTAGGACTAGTTCAAAGAGAACTTTGAGATCTACAACTTTGAAGAAGGCTTTGAGGTCAGATTTTATCACCTGGAGGGTCAAAATGGACCAGAAGATAGGTATAGACGAAACCAAATGAAAAAAAAAGCAGACTAATGGAAAAGGACAGATGAATGGGAAAAATTGTCATAACTTTCCTTACAGATATCGGATTTATGTGTTATTTAGATGGTTCAAAATAAGACCTCAAGATCTACAACTTTCATGAAGACCTCAAAGACATATTCTATCTTCTGAAGGGCCAAAAATGGAGCAGAAAATAGGTACAGATGAAACCAAATGAAAAAAATAGACTAATAGAAAAAGACAGACGAATGGGAAAATTGTCATAACTTTCCCTAAAGATATTGGATTTGTGTTTTCTTCATATGGTTCGAAATAGGACTTTAATATCTATAACTTTTATGAAGACCTCAAAGACAAATTTTATTATCTGAGGGGTCAAAAATAGGAACAGACAATATGACGTCATTTATTGACGAAGTGACATCATCAGATGATACAGGATTGGGAAAAACTGCCATAACATTCCCTACAAATATCTGATTAGGGTTTTTTATTGGATGGTTGGAAAGAGGACTTCGAGATCTACAACTTTTATGAAAACCTTGAAGACTAATTCTATCATCTGAAGGGTCAAACATTGAGCAGAAGATAGAAGATAGCAAAAGACAAATGACACATGTCATCATAAAAGAAGCAAAACATAGACAACACGTCATCACAGAAGAAGCAAAACATAGATGATACGTTATCACAGAAGAAGCAAAACATAGACGAAGCAAAACGCATAAGATACATCTTCCCTTATAAGGACCATAACTTTCAGCTCAGAGGTCCAAAAATTTCATATCATATACCGTTGGAAAGATAAAAGAAATACCTATAACTTTCTAGAAGATACATTTTTTAAAAATCTATCTAGATCAATCCATAATGTCCCCTGAAGTCAGAACACGAATTTTACATTCATCCACCAATGTATTGCACCCAATTCTCAACTTCATGACAAATTTTTGAGATTCTTAGATACAAAATTTAAATTCAATGTATTCATAAAAAATGTAGCCATATGTTTCTAGTTTAATCTAAATTAAGAATCATCTCGTTTAGATAACTAGAGAAATAGTTGTGGCTAAAAGATTGAAGCATGCTCAGTGAACATTTTCCAAATCAATTACCAATTTGTTTCAAAATCTTTCCTTAACACAACTCATACCAAGATCACCTTTACTACTTCATTTACTCCTCATTCTCTACTTCATTTTTGCTTTCATTTCATTTTTAACTTTCACCTTAATTCTTCCCATTACAAAATCTCTTATCCACCTAAAAACACCATAGCAAATCATGAATCTATTTATATTTCTCATTTCCTACTTTACTCTTGTCTATCATTTCTTAGTTTTAAAAAAAATCATTCACTTATTCTTTTCTCATGACTAATCACCAAAATTTCTCATTTAATAGTTTTAATCTTCTAAGAAAATTTTGGGGTCCAACACAATCCCTTCAATACACCCACTTTGCTGGAGACGGAGCGTGACAATTTAGAGCCTAAGACAAACTGCATCAATATTTTTGAAGGGATTAAGATTTTCGACAATTAAGGAATCGGAGAATGAGAAAGATGGGTCTTAGAAGGAAAAAGAAAAAGAAGAAGAAAGAGGAGGTTAGGGTTATCACTACTGAGGATGAGAAGTATAGGTTGGGGTATGGTTTTGCTAGAAAAGGAGTTAAATTGCCATGGTATCTTCAGAAGCATAGTAGAAGTAGTAGTGATGGTGTTGATGCAGATGAGGGGTTATTGAAGGTGGAGAAGGGGAAGAAGGGTGGCGTCAAAAAGACAATTGAGGATTTGAAGGAAGAGAGGTTGAAGAGGGCAAAGCATGAGAAGGAAAGGGAGCAAGAATTGCTGATAGGGAAGCGGTGGAGAGATGGAGTTGATTGCAGGGATGGAGGGTATTATAGAAGGTGAGATTGGTGGAAGTCGTACTCATTCATATTACTGTATATTGCGTTACAGTTGATGCTTCTTTAACAATGAATTTGGTTTCTTTTAATGAAAATTAGGGTTATTGTTTCAGTGATTTTTTTACATTAACTATGCTTTTTATTAGTACTTAGTATTAATGGTTATGATGTAATATTACTAATATTTCAATAAGTTGCTTATCATTGCTGGCTATCCACAGCAAGCATCTAAGAATATAATTGTTTGAAAGCATATCAAACATACAGTGGTCTTCGATACTAGATAGTTCTCAGACAATGAAGGTTGTAATTTGTGGTACACCAACTAAATCTTTGGCATAATGCTGGAATTGCTTTTGGGTTGAATGAATGGATGGTGTTATATACCTTTGGTTCTACTATGAATGTTGGCATTAGCCTCAATTGGATCATTGAGATTTCATCATCTTTAGTCATGGTTGATTATACTGCCATGATTCTTTTGCCACTAGAGGTTGAAATGCAATTCTAATCTCATTAAGCAAATGTTTACTCTCTCATATTTTTTATTTGGTTAATTTTGCATTTAGTTTTTGAAAACTAACTATAGATTAAAAAAACTATAACTACCTTACAGAAAGTTCATGGCATTAAGCTAACAATCATATGGACAATATGACAAAAAAAAGGGTAGGAAATACAATACATCATCCTACATTATGAACATCAAAAGCCAAACTATAACAAACATTTATGCTTCATCTCCATGGAAAGATTAGTGTGTGCATTATATGCCAGAAGGCAAGCTCCAGTGCGATTCACTGTACTCTCGACAATATGGTATTTCTCCTATTTTGCATCAGTGAAACGTCGTCGATTCTGCTCTCGCTAGATATTGTATATGGTAATGGTGTAAGTGGCTTTGAAGAGAATAAAATTAGTGCCACACTGCTTGGATTTCCTAATAATCCAATTTAGAACCTGCTCCTTATTGTATCCATTGCCATTTTCTAGTAACATGTGTAACACATGACTCCATATGGCCTTAGAGAAGTTGCAGATAAAAAAAAAAGATGCTCTTGATCTTCAGTTACTCTAGTACATAAAAGGCATACATTATCCTCAGTACCATGCCATTGGCTATGTGTTTTGAGCCTATCCTTAATCACAATCCAAGTATTAAAGGTTGCTTTCGGACATAATATTGCTTTATAAAAGTTCAAACCAAGGGAATATCAAGGTAAAATTCATGAACAACTTATGACATGAGTGGTTGGAATATTTCCCATTTCAATTCAATGTCCAAGTTATTGTGTCTTCTCTATGGACTACATTTACTGAAGCTAAATAAGGTATAAGGGATTGAAATCCCCTGAAGGTTCCACGCCAAGTTCCATAAACAGTCAATGAAGAAACTTTGAGATGGAGGGGCATCCTATTTTGAAGATGTTGAAATTCAATCGAGATGATTAACGAGCTGACATGAAGTTAATTGTCAAACCATATCCATGTCCTTTCTCTATTACCAATGCAATGTTTGATACAAGGATATATCCGAGATCGTACCTTCATGATTTGCTTGAGCATCCATGACCCCTCTCTTGAAATCAACTTGCCATATTTTTGTATGATTCAGATAAATCTCGTTTATCTATTTAATCCACATAGCCTTTTGATTGGTTATTAGCCTCATAGTCTCTTGCATATTAGAACATTTTGCATATTGGAGATAGAAATGATACCTGGCCCTCTATGCTTTTTTGGAATGGTCACTTCACACCACTTAATCCTGGCTTTCCTAGCATCGTCCAGCCGACCAGACTATAAGAATATTTTCATTATTCTATCCATCTCCTTAATGGCTTTTTTAGGAAGTGCAAAGTGTGAAGTCTAATGGATGTGCAAGCTGTTGAGAACAGAGATTACAAGAGTGAACCTAGTAGTGTAAGATAGGAAACAATTTTTCCATACCAACACTTGAGTCTTCATCCTTTGAATTATAGGCAAACAATCAACAAATTTAGCCTTGGGGCAGGTGATAGGAATCCCCAAGTAGCTAAATGGAAAAGAGAAAATTTGTAATCCAGTGATGCCCTGTATTATAGTCGGGTTTCTCACGTCTGCTAAAATATAAAGCTGACTCTTATTAGGGTTAATTTTCAAGTCAAGCCAGGTAGCAAACAAGTCTAATACGTGCATAAGCATATTAACCGAATGTTAATTATCTCCAGATAACAAGATTAAATCATTCGCAACATGAGATGAGTAAGATTAATCATTTGACATTAAGAATGGAAATTGAAGCTACCATTGTAGAGGACGAGCTTATTTAAAAGTCGTGAAAAACTCTCCATAGCAAGGGTGAACAAATAAGGGGATAAAGGATCCTTTTGTCTGATACCCTTAGTTGTTTTAAACCTCCTTATAGGGACTCTATTAATGAGTACACTGAACATGGAAGTTTGAATGTCGGTAAATATCCACCGAATGAATTACGTGGGTAGATTTAGAGCTTGAAGATAGATATGAATAAATCTCCAACTAAGGGTATTGAAGGCTTTGTAGAAGTCTATCATAAGTAAGCAACTATTTATTTTTTTCCCCGATGTATAATCCTTCAATAGTTATTGAATCAATAGTACATTATCACCAAGGTATCTATCAAAGATGAATGCATTTTGATCAGTATTCACAATTCCAAATATAGCTAATTTGAGGCGCTCAATAAGTATTTTGGAGATCTCTTTGTATACGGTATTACAATATGAAATGAGTCTGATGTAGCATACTACACTCACAAGGCATATTCCTAAAAGCATCAAAGTATTTGGGATATTCTCTACGGGCATGATATGTTAACAAACAATTCAAAAAGAAATTTTCTACCTTACACATAATATCATATAGCATAGGCATTTTAATTAACAAATTGCCAGAGTTTAACCTAAATTTCAGAACTTTCCCACATTCAACCTGTGTGAAAACATTTTAAGGAAACTCAACTTTCCTTTAAATTGATCTCAGTAAAGATGTATAGCAAATCATTTCTATTATCCCATTTATCAATTCTCACATTCATAGTTATTTCCAATATCTGTTAACAAATAAATTCATACAACTTTTCATTAGATTACTACCAAACACGTACATCAGGCAATAATTTAGTCTCAACACAAATATACATATATCTCGAACATTAGTATACAGAAATGCAGCATACCAAGCTACATATATCAGTTATAAAGTTATTAACACACTATATACAATGTAGCAACGTGCTATGATATGCAGATGAAAACTACTACTAGACTCTTTAGATTCAGTTGATCAGACCTTTAAGTCATAACTTCCAAAACATAGGAGTTATACTCTAACTAACTTTAAATCTCTCCTGAACCTAAAAAAAATTACATTGCAATTTTGACGAGTATTGCGAATTCAATGAGTGAACCATTATTGATGTACTTAATAAACTATATCACACAAGATCATTCAAGTCAACATACTACATAACCAATAATATCAAGCTATATTTCAATAATGCACATCAACTTAGGCGGAACTCAAGAAAATCATATCACATTTAAAAAATATCAAATTGCATTTCAAAATCACAATTCAATTTAATCAAACATGTATATGAAGATGTAAATATGCTTTCATTCTTATTTCCTTCTGTTGTGATCAAATATGATAATTCATGCCCTGGGTTTCAAACAAATTTCTGTTGGTTAGCTTAACGAGCATTATAACCCTGATCACATCACGAGCATTAAGTCCTAAGTTCTTATTACGAGCCTTAGGCCCTGATTATGAGCTTTTTGCCCTAAATGTCTGCTTGTTGGTCATTTTGATCACAAGTGTAACATCCCACCCCCGACGGGAAAGGAACACATAGCTCTCTTAAAGGAAAAGGATGAACAAACAAAAACAAATGAGTTTGGATGAAAGTCCTTCATCCATCGAACACTCCA
>JANKYE010000225.1:29971064-29997818 GCA_032467995.1 Erythroxylum dillonii
ATGGATCAACAATTCTTATTCAAACTAACCAAATAAGTCTGAAGCACCTCTTTAGTAACTTATGTAATAAGAACATCATAAATGGCTGATCAAACTGTTGGGTTTTAATTTTAATATTAAGTATAAATCAAGGGGAGAAAATAAGATAATTTATGCAATTTACAAAATACCGACATGACTGAATATTACAATTGCTTAATGTTTAGATGTGATTGAGCTAATGGTACTATTGGAATGAGATGAAGAATTGAGGGCCATCAAAGAGGCCTTAAGCATTAGGGATGTCAATGGGTTGGCCCGGACTCAGGCCCGAGCCCGAGCCCGAGCCCAATCTGCTCTTGATTTGGCCCAACCTATGACCCGATAGATTGGGCTTGGTCAACCTAAGGTCGGGCCAAACAATTTTGGCCTCTGGCCCGATCAACCCAAGCTAAAATTGGGCTGAGTCAGGTCAAAATTGACATTCCCATTAAGCATTGATCCGTACTGTAAACTTGACTAATCGTTGGTACAAGAACATATATGATATAAAAATTGCCTTGTGGTCCCAAAATCTTCTCTTCTCATTCTAACAATGTTGGCTAAGTTTTATAGAAGAATGGTTGGTGGAACACTCAAGATTCTTAGACAAATGGTTAAAGCAAACTAGTTAAGAAGAGTTACAAGAATTATTTACGTTTTTTATGCAATTTCATCCTAACTCAACTTTGGAAGAGCAAATGTAAGGTAGGAACTTGATTAGTAAAGAGCTAAAAGAACAATTGGGGTTGGCATAAAAAAAAAGAAAGAAAGAAGAAATATGCGAACTAGCACCATTAGGATGTCTCATTTCAAGTGGGTGATCTGGTTTGTCTCAAGAGTAGGTCTTACCGAAGCAAGTCATTCGCCAAAAAGAAAAATGAAAAACTATCACTTGCGATATTTCGGCTCATGTACGATTGTTTAGAAGATAGGTCCAGTGGCATATAGTCCGGTGGCATGCAAGCTCGAGCTCTCTAGTTTTGCTACCCCGTGTTTCGTGTCTTCTAACTTAAAGTTGCCATTAGGGCTAATATAACTTGCCAAGAGATTCCCCAAGTGTTGCAAGAGGATTTGGAATGGAAAGCGGAGTCGGAGAAGGTTTTAAGTATTTAGCCAAGAAGAAACCAACAGAGCTACTCTGATACTTATCCAGTGGTAGGGACTTCCGAACTTTGTGGCTTCTTGGGAGCCTTATGACACCATTGATCAGCAATTTCCTAAGTTCCACCTTGAAGACAAGTGAAAGTCATAAGGAGAGTGCATTGTTAAGCCTCAAGTCCTTTAACTTCCAAATCCCCAGGAAGGAGAACTTTCAAAGCAACACATCTACTGATTGCAGCAGAGCAACACATCTATGAACCGATTTCCATAATCTTTTGTGTTATCTGTTATTACTATTTTTGCTGTTTTGTTTACTAGTACGTTTCTACAATAATGAGGTGTCAAAGTTATAAAGATTTTTCCAAACGCGCAGAGTATATTAGGAAGAGAAGGTGCAGGGACAAAATGAGTCATGATTTGGTACAGAAAAAATGGCACCTTTTGTCATTTCCTGTTTCTGATCAATTGATAATGTTTACAGCAAAGGAATAATTTGTAAGAAGACAATTGCACCTGATGGAGCATAATTGAGGAAAGCCAATCTGATGCAAAGTGATGCTTATGGTATACTATTAATGGACTGGGAATCCAGACACAAGATTAACAAGATATCACACGTAATACAAAAACATCCATTGAATTTCCATCTGGAACCATCTCTCTCAAGCTTTGACAGTAGGAGGGCCACCTATTACGAGTAACAAGAAATGTATTTTAATAAAAGGACCCTTGCCCCCTTGATAAAACCCTATCAATTGATTAGATCAACAAGAAAGATTCAACCCTAATTTTTCAAGCAGGTCATTGAATAACTGATGTTTCCACCCTTGTGAAAATTAGTAGGGCACTATTTACCAAACATCAAGCGATGCATCCTACATAATGCTGCAAAGTACCAAGTACCAATGAGAAGTGAAGAGTCTAGATGATACTTGTACGATACGATCACCACCCTGCATAAAAGAATCAAAAGACCAAAATAAAGTCACTTACCCACATGCCCAGAGGAAAAAGGAAATGTTAGAATTACAAAGAGCAAATAAAGAACGTATAACCATATCAGGGAAAACAAGGTATTCATTTACTCCTTTAACAAATGCTTGCGAACTAACAACAGAACTTCATGCAATTTATGTTATAGATCACATGTCATACCTAAGACATGACTGGCCGTGAAGGTTTTATCTTCTCTAACAAACTCTCAGCTTCAATATATCCAATTGGTCCCAAAGGCAAGTATTTTATATGCTTCCATCTGCCCAAGCTCTTCATATATAAATATTCCTGATTTCCCATAAATATTCAATGTGGAAAGCAAGTAGAAAGGCTTATTTCAAGCACATAAAGTTTACCAATTTTACAAATATTATTGAAATGAAATTAGAACGAAAAGTTCAATAGCTTACCTGGGTGTGAAGGGTAGTGCCAGACAATGAAGGTGCAAATGATCAACAGTGTTGAATGGAGGTTGATGAAACCCGAATCTGTTCAAAGGATCAGACAACGATTTCTCAAGGAACAATAATTTGAAGGTCAAATTCAAATTTAATGAACGAAAGCAACCAAAACAGCTCAGGGGATGCCTTGCCTAGTGTTTAAATGTATTACAAGACCTGGTATAGGACCTAGTCACAGGTTGAGACACGAGAAGATCTACTTCCTTTCCCTCAACTTTGTTGTTCCCTATTTTGGATGAACCTGTGACTCATCCTAGACAGTCTTAGCCTCACACTAGATTTTTTGATAAAATTCTGCTTGATTCTTTGAAACCTAGTAGTTTGAAAATACTACATAAAATATAATAGAATCAAGACCTAACTCTCGGTTGCCCTATCAGCAACCCGTTTGCCATGTCAGCTTTATCAACCGCCATCTTTCTTGCGTCTTTGAATAAACCTTGCCGACAAAAGCATCCTCAAGATTACTCTCCTCCTCGAGAAGGATCTTGTCCTGAAGCTCCAACTTAGGATAACCCTTACAAACAATCGCAAAGGCCTCCCACATAGCATTTTCGTCATAATTGTTCTCCCAACGAACCAACACTTCTTGCCTGCCTCTATTAAGGAGTGGTAGGGTTGTAATAGAATCAGGAACCTCCCTTCTTTTTTAGAAAAGAGATACGAAAGACATTGTTTATGCGACTCTCCAGCAACAGCTCTAATTTGTAGGTCATGGATCCCCACCCCTCCAACACCTTGAAAGGACTAAAATACTTACGTGAGAGCTTGGTGGAATTGCATTTGGCAATGAAGAATCGTCAGTAGAGATGGAGCTTTAACCAAACCCAATTCCGCTCCTTAAAGGCAATCCTGTGGTGACTTGCATCATATGTGGGCTTCATTCTTTGTTGTGATTGTAGTGGACAATTCCGAGCAGATTTCAACACAATAGACCTCTTTTGAAGATTCGATCCACCGCTTCCACCCGAGTAGACCCAGTAAAGTAATTAAGCAAATTTGGAGGATCTCTTCCAAACACTAATTGGAATGGCGTAACTTGTAAGGAATAGTAGAAAGAGGTGTTGTACGAATATTCAGCCCAAAGAATCCACTTAACCCGTTTGCTCTATTTATCCCCAATAAAGCAATGGAGATATAGTTTTATAATACAGTTGACAACTTCTATTTGACCATCAAATTGAGGATGATATGCTAAAGAGAGAGTCAATTTTTTACTGGATAGATGAAACAATTCCTTCCAAAAGAGGCTTGTGAAATTTGTATCTTTATCAAAAACAATTGTCTAACGCAAATCATGCAAACGAAATATTCCCGTAAAAGAATATTTCTATAGATACGGTAGTAAACGAAGAGCAAGTGGGATAAAGTGTGCATATTTGAAAAAGCGATCAACCACCACTAACAGAATCAATTTCCCCTTAATTTTAAGTAAACCTTTAATAAAATCCATTGGAACATTTGCCCAGATTTGTTGTGGTACTGGAAGAGGTTGTAGGGGGCCTATAAGATGCAACTTTTCCCACTTATTTCATTGGCACACCAAACAACCTTACACAAACTCTACTACTATAGATTTCATCCCCTCCTAAAAGAAACCTTTGTGCACCCTCTATAATATCTTATGAATCCCCTCGTAGGTCATATCATGGATGCCTGTAAGAATGGTTTGTACTAGGAGAGAAATAGACAATAAGTAAACATTTCCTTAAAAGAATATCAACCCATCCTTTACGGCCACTCAGATTCAGCTTCTCCTTTTTTTATTTTGTTCCACAAATCCCTCAAGTTCTTCATCATGGTCATCTCTTCTCAAAGGGCATCAAAGATTATTGGTTGAGGATGGGATATGGCAAGGAATTGACCATCCCTATCATCTTGCCAAGAAAGGAAATCAGTAGCTCGGTTAAGTCTCTGTACCTTGTATTCTATCCTAAAATCAAAAGCCATTAGTTTACTTATCTAATGTTGTTCAAGAAAAGTGTTCTTATTAACTTTCAAAAAACAATGTTGTTCAAGAAAACTAGTTAAACTTTGTTCCAACAAGAACTTGAAACTGTGGTGATTGGTTCACATAAGAAGATGTCTGCCACACAAGCACATCTTCCAATGACCTACATCCTTCACAAGGTCAATTAACTCCCTTTCATAGGCTATGAGCTTGTAATAACAATCAACTAACTTTCTACTAAAGAATGCAATTGAGTGGCCTTGTTATTGCAAAACCGCTCTAATGCCATTACCTAACGCATCACACTCCACCATAAATTCTTCCTCAAAATTAGGCAATCTCAAAATTGAAGCTTCTAAGAGGGCTTTCTTTAAGGTTTTTTGCTTGGTTATTCCAATGATAAGCATCCTTTTTAAGTAAGCTTGTAAGGGGTGCTACCAATTACCCATAATCTTTTATGAATTTCCTATAGTATCTTACAAATCCTAGGAAGCCCTTGAGAGACTTGGCCAAATTGGGAATAAACCAACCCACCATTAGCTTAATTTTGCTTCTGTCTACTGCACCATGAATAACATGACTTAAGTAAGCTACCTGAGCCACCGAGTCACCCCAAATGTGTATTTGGCCTGCTTAAGAAAAAGATGGTGAACTAGATGCAAATCAAAATCCAAGCAGACGGTGCACGTGCTCAATCAAGTTTTATTATAAATCCAAGACTAAGACGAACTTACATAAGTAAACTTGAAATATTTCATTCATCAAACTTTGAAAAGTAGAGTAAGCATTGATTAAACCAAAGGTCAGTACCATAAATTCGTAAGTGTTCATGATGTGTCCTAAAAGTCATCTTTTCCACATCGCGGGGATTCATTCTTATTTGATAGCATCCTAAAGTAAGATCAAGCTTTGTAAATATTTTGCCCCAAGAAGCTCATCAAACAATTCATCCATGACTGGCATCAGGAACTTTTCCTTAACTCTAAGGGCATTAAGCTCCGGATAATCAACACAAAACTGCCATGATTCATCTTTCTAGAGATGTGGGCAGCAATATGGTCACACAACCACTAGCCCTACTCTTGGTAAAAGGGGAATTTTATGATCACAATTGCGACTTAGAGGTAACATTGAAGATTCCTCAAACAAATCTTAAAAATTCAACCAACAATTTATCTAAGGCTACAAAAGTCAAATGTTGCCCTCGTAATAGTGTCACTCTTGGTCCCACACTAGGGGCATGCCCCTTCCATTGCACCTTCTTCCCCTCTAATTGGAAGCTCATTCTCAGAGATGCAAAGTTCCAAAGAATAGGCCCCAATATTGTATCCATTTGATCCTTAAAACTACATCAAACTCATCCAATGAAATAGAATAAAGGTCAATAACGAAGGAATCAATCCTAACTTGCAATGTTACCACCTCACAGAATTAATCCTAGCTTGCAATGTTACCACCTTACTAGTTGTTCCCTCACCATGATGCCTGAACTTGGTATAGCTCCTTTGTAGATGAAGTTGTCCGACTTCTAGAATTCACCAACACCCACATCAGCTACCCAGCTACTATGGCTTGTAATTGCATGGTTTGTCAGTTTTGAAATCCACTTATAGCATGTACAGAAATTTTAGGATCCCCTACAGTTTTTATCTCTTGTTCGCTATCTAAATCCGGTGCCTCTATCCAGAAAAGCCTGCACTTATGTCCTATTGAGTAAAATTCGTTGCACTTAAAACAACCAACCCTTTAGCTCTTCTTTTTGCCATGTTACTTTGAATGATAGTAGAAACAATACTACTTGTTGATTTTTGAGCTGTCCACCCAACTGAAATTCTGGTGCTACCAGATTGCAAATACTATTGTTTCCTCTCTAAAGCCCTAGTGATTTTCATCACAATTCCCAAATTTCCTAGTTGTTGTATCTCCCCCTCAATCCTAAGGCCCTCTACCAACCAGCTATGAATAAATTCACTTGATGACAACGTTTCAAATCAACAGTCCTTGCTAACAAAGACTAGATTTGGCATTGATACTCCTCTACTGATGATGTTTGCTTTAAATTAGCCGGTTCTCTTACAGGATTATCAGTCACAGGTGGTTCGAACCTAAAATTGCAATGTTCCTTAAACGCTTCCCAATCTAATTCTGGTTCTTCCTGCTTCACTTGATAAAACCTTAACTGGGCTTCTCCCACTAGATGGAAAGCCGTCAATTATACCTTATTGCTTTTAGGAGTTTTTTTGGTTCCTAATAACTATTCACACCTTCTCAACCAAATCAACGAGTCCTCCGACTCATCAGAGGACAAAAAGTCAAGCTTGGAGTACCATGGCACCAGTTGTCTTTATTAGCAAGATCATGTCCTTTCAAATGAAAAGAAAAACAAAAAGCTACTTACATGATGAATTGAATATGCCTTAAAGTATGTATGCTTAAGTTCAATTGTCTAAATGGTTATTTAACTAAAAGAGAACTAAAAAAAGATGAAAATCAACTAATGAGATGTAATATAACCCATAAGCATTTCTAGTCAATGATCTCCATATTACTGATTCTAGCACCAGGAGCTATATGCCTGCAAGCCTTGCTTATATTCAAAATGAGCTAGTTGTCTATATTTCCAGTTGTCTTTTCTCTTTATGACAAACCTCTTTTTAAGATGTATTTTACTTTTTATACTAACAGGGAAAGGACTTGTCCGCACACCATTTACATTAAAACCAATCATTTTGATTATATTTCCTCTTTTCCAAAAAGATTATATCCTTTCAAATGAGAAGGAAAAGAAGAAAAAAAAGCAAAAGAAATGAAATTCCGCCAATCAAATTCCATTATCAATTAATCATCCAACAGAGCTGTCCGAAGCATGCTAAACATTTTGTCACTTAAATAATTCAATTTCAGTTAACAAGTTCTCGGTGGTTACGAAGTCTTCTGTTTCCTTCACCAAGAGAAAGTTTTAAGGTCAAAAGGCAGTAGTAGTAATAGTTGTTTACCGCACAAAAATAAGTACCTGTGCTGCTTTGATTGAGGAGCATCTCGATGTAAAAGAGTTTTCCCCACATCTAGCATATGATTTACTAGATACAACGGGCAAACAAACAGAGAGTCTTTAGAAAGAACTAACCAAAATAAGTCGTCTACAAGTTCCGCTTTAAACCACGCGAATGACCAGGTTTGCACTCTACTTACCCAAAGAGTAATCTTCATCTCTCCTTTGAAGATCCTTGGTCGTTGGAATGTGCTCCACAGGAATGACCAAATAATGCCTACCACAATTTTTGTCCAAACCAAATACAATTTACGGAAAAGTCTTATAACAATGAATTTCTCAGGTGCCAAGATAAAATCGGCAGTAGGCATGCATAGACGTAAGGCATTCGCTAGGTTTTCAAGATTCAATAGGATATAAATTACAGGCAGATATCCAAGCCAAATGGGTATCCAAAAACACACTTGGCTCTGCACCAAATTATATCCTCGATAAAACTCAATCGTCGCGTTGAACCTAGAACAAACGAACAAATAGAAGGGAAAAAAGGTAGATGAGGAGACAAACCTGAAAGCTGCAGGTCTAATGTCTTGAAATGCAACCACTTTGTCATCCTGCAGAACCCAAAAAACAACTTTATTATATTTAGCAAAAATGATCTATTTTGTTGCAGAAAAGAACAGAGAGAGAGAGAGAGAGAGAATCCACATGGTGAAGGAGAGTAGTGGAAGTGGTGTTTTGGGCAATCTGGCAGAAGACGCATCGTGAACTCGCTCCCGACATTCTGTAGCCTTCTAGACTTACAATTACAAGTCTCTGTTTAGTTTCACTCCCAAATTACTAATGTATACCCAAGGTAATACGATGTTGGACCTTTACTCTGACGCTCAAGATGCTCTTCATCCGCGATTATCAAAATTTTTTTGGAAAGCGTACCCCCTTTTTTTATATATATTTTACAAGGTGTTTTAAGAGATCTTAATTATATTAAGTCATTCATATTTAGAATAATCCCACTTAAATTAGGTAGGTCTTTCGTAGGAAGCAGAGCGTTGATCTCAAGTTTTAAATAGTTATATACATAAGGAAAATTTGAATATGTAACTTCACTTAAATTAAGAAAGCTCCTTACCAATTTACCTACATCCTGAAATTTAGAAAGCATAACGTTAATTATTAAAATTCTCATTATGTCTTAAGAAAAAAGATACTCATCCGTTACAAAACTGTTTACTCATCCGTTACAAAACTATTCCATACAAACAGTCAAACACAACACCTTACCTATCATATTCAAAAATATATATAATAAAAAATTTTACTCAATTTAATTTGCTGAACTCACTTAAACTCTATTCTATCAATCACATAAATTGAAATTATTGACAATATCTCTATCTCTTAAAAAAATTAGTTGCAAGAGATGAGCTCCCTATTTAGTAGAAATAATTAAATGTATCCTTAAAATCAAATAGCTCAATATATAAATATAAAAAATATTCAAGTGATTAAAACATAAATATAATACTAAAATATACAATATTACTCAACCTATTCGAACAATTAAAAAACATCCAAAATTTTATCAAAACAATGATTAAGAATAATATTATTTTATTATTGTCACTTATGTTTTATCTCATAATTAACTGGATTGCCTAGGCTCTACTTAATCAAGTAAGGTTACATTTAATAATCTGTCGGCTCATTTCTACTCATTATAATCTCTAACCAAGTAGAAATGTAATTAGATGTATAAATATCAACACAAAATACCTCAATTCCTCATTCTAATTTAGTACCTCGATACCACTTTAGTATCTAGCCATCAGCACAAGATATCCTGATACCACTTTCTTATCTAGCTATTGGCATAGGACATCCTTAGGACTCACATGCATCGATACCTACTCCACAGATACATATCTAGCCATTGGTTATCATATTTAACCAACATATCAATCTATGAACATCTAATGTAGCATATGCTAAGCAAACCATAAATTCTCGATTTACACTATTTATTCACAACATATTATCAATCAGTCTCTATTTAATTAATACATTTTTCGCCAAATTAACAAGTGATACATCTCATGATACGTAACAAAATATAAAAGCGAATCACCTTGTAATTTGTTAATTATTTGTGAAATAAAATAAACACAATTCATATAACTTAGAAATCCATAAATGTAATTGGTAATCACTAATTTAATTGATCACTAATTCAAAATATGATTGTTATAAATAATTTATTAATAACAAAAATTCAAAGTTTTAATAAGTGTATAATATTCTAAGAGTATAATCTAAGGTTATTCTTACAGGAATTTCAAACTTAACTAATTGACAATTTACTCCTTAATCTGTCTTTCAAACCTAGAGATTACAAAATTTTATTAAACTTATTTTAGAAAATTTTAACCCAGTTATCCTTAATAATCCAAAATTATTGCCTTTTCAATTCTTAATTATAAAAAAATCCCTACTTAACCTAACCACCATAATTACTAAAATATCTTTAGCTATTAGAAGTCTTATTTTACCCTCATTTATTTTTATTAATACATAATACCCTTTTGGAAATAAATTTCAATTTTACCCTTAAATTTTTGCATTTTCTATTTTGCCCTTTAATACAACTTCAATTTTCCTAAATTGCCTTCTTCTTCACCCTCTCCTCTTCTCCTGGCTCCTCTTGATTTTTCATTTTCCAGCCACATTTCTCTATTTTATTTTTTTCCATGAATTAAATTTATTGTTCCAACCATTCATAGTATCCATTTCAACTATAAATTAGTGTAGTATGACTAAAACTCATAAATAAAGGCATATAATTATTGCAGGATTTTTACCTATGTGAAGCCTATGCCATTTTAGGGGATTTTAAGGTTGTTAAGCTTCACAATTTTCTCATAATTTGCTACAAAACAATTAAGAGAAAGATGGTGCATGTACACACACCTACTAGAAAAATGGAGAGGAAAATGAAGAAGATAATTTAATTTTCGTTGGTGTATAATTTTCTAGCTGTTGGCTTCTATTTATACCCTTTGTAGTATTGTTAAGGCTGGGCAGCTGGGTTTTTCATTTTGTGGGCTTTACCATTCCCCCTAAAAGAATTTCGTCCTCAAAATTAAATTACGTACCTGAGAATCCAAACAAATGAGTATACTGACATCGAACTTCATCCTCTACCTCCTAAATCACCTCTCTTAAAGAAACATGACGACTCCACAAAACTCGCACTATAGGAATCTCCCATCTCTTTAATTTCTTAGTTTGTCTATCAAATATTTCCATTAGCTGCTTTTTATAAGTCATATCATTTGTAACTTTGATCTTAGGCCTCGATATAACATAGCTAGGATCCAATCAGTATTGTCTCGACATTGACACATAGAACACATCATAAATCTGTGATAACTCTAATAGTACTGCTAATCTGTAAGCTAACGGTCGCACACGTTGTACAATTTTATATAGCCCGATGTATCTTAGCCTCAACTTCCCGCTCCTACTAAGCCTCAGAATTTCTCTCCAAGGTGATACTCGTAGAAATATCATATCTCCAACATTTTACTACATCTCTTGACAATGTTGATCGACATAATTCTTTTGTAGATACTGAGTTTCATTCAAATATTGCCTTACCACCCTTATTTTCTCCATCGTCTCTTCAACCAACTCCCGTCCCTCTATCAATTTAGCATCCTCTATATCCTAACATATCGGATTTCTACACTTACTACTATATAATGCCTCAAATGGTGTTATACTGATGCTAGAGTGATAACTATTATTATACGTAAACTCCATCAAAAGTAAATATCTATTTCAATTACCCTCAAAGTTCAACACCTCCAATGTCTAAGATGTACACTCCAACTGTAACATCCCGTTCTCATACTAAGAATTAGACTCCTAAAATTCGATATATGTGAGATCAAAGAGAGATTTAGGGAAATGCATTTCATGCTCATGCATAACGTTAGCATACTCGTATGTGAATTTGAATTTTTGTGTACATTAAAATGATTGTACATGCATTCATTGACATATTCAAGGTATAATTGATCTATAAATGTGATTATATTTGGGATTGTGGATTATATGTGTGAAAAATTGATTTGGAGAGTATATTTATTAACTCAGAATTTTTGGTGAAAATTTAGAAATTTTTTGAAATTTAAGGGTATTTTTAGACTAGAAAAATGTCAAGTAGCAAAACAATTGATGAATAGACTAGAAACAAATGTCAAATAGTAGTGAAAGTTTTTTTAAGTGACATTAAGATTCAATGACAAGTGTCATTGAAAATTGGAAGTCAATTGGATTAGAAATTGAAGACAAAATAGACTAGTTATTAAAGTGGACCAAATGGAACTATGGGGAGGTGAGTTGTGGCAAGTGACAAGTGTCACTTGCCTTGCCACACACCTCACCCACGATTGTTTACCTAATTGAAAGACCATTTTATGGTCTTTCACCATGATTTCGTTATATGCTTTCCTCATTTTCTCTTTCTCCCTCCTTTTCTCTCATCCACGCCACTCACTCTCTCCCACCTTCATTAATGTTAAATCTTGCTCTTACTTTCACTTGCTACTTTCATTTTCTTTGTCTTTTTTACCTTGCTACTAAAAGACCCAACCTATTCCTCCATGAAAGTTGATGATCGTGGAGATGAAAGAGTTGGGGTTTAATGGTGATCTTAAAGATCTTAAAGCTAAATCAAGTAAGTAGCATATTGTTCCTTATGATTTGTTGAATGAGATATGTATGATGATGGGTTATATGATCACAAAATGGTGCTTTATATGTGATGGAATGTGGTTGATGAATTGAGCAAATAATTTTCTTGCCCTTACATATATGATGATTGATGTTCATAAGTTGTTGTAGTGATGATTTAGCGATATAAGGATCGTCAAAATAATGTAGAAATTGTGCAGAAAATTTGATTAATAAATGGAGTTTCATGTTCTATTTTTGATGGATAAAAATATGGATCATTGGTTGTTTTAGGAATAGATTGGATTGGGTATGGAAGTTAAAGAAAAGGCAAGTATAGTGTCTTGAAAAGAGAAGAACTAGGATGAAAGTTTAGAGATAAAAGATAATGGTGTTTAAAGTGGCTGGAATATGTTAGCTGTAACAATTCCACTGGATATGTTTTTGTAATTTAGCCATAACTTGTTCTGTAGATATCCAAATGAGGTGATTTTTCATTTCAATTAAATTAAAGAAATATGGCTACATTTTGCATGAAGATATCGAATTCAAATTCTGTCTTTACTAATTTCTAATTTTGACTTGAAGTTGAGTACTAAGTGCAGAAAGTTGATGATGAATGTGTATATATATGCATGCTTTGTTATTAGTGTTCATGATCAATCATGGACTATAATTTGTTTATGAATGATATTGAGTTGAAATGAAGTTATAATAATGAGAAAATGAGGAGAAATTGAATTAGAAATGATAGATAAGCTTAAGGTAGTGAATGTAGTAAGTAAAGAGTTAGAATCTGGAAATTTTGAATGCATTTGGACATACTTTGGGCCAAGAGGCATAAGTTTTTCAGTAGAGCTTTGATTGAGGTCATTTAGGTATGGATAGAAAAAGGACTTCGAGATCTACAACTTCTATAAAGATCCGAGAAGAGATTTGGATATCTAGAAGGTCAAAATTGCAAGTTTCTGTAAGAGACCCTTAAAAGTCTGTTTAACGAGCATGGATGTTCGCTTCACAGACATTCACAGGTCAATGGGCCCTAATTAAGGCTTAAATGAGACTTAAAGTGAACCTAGAATGATTCCTTTATTATGTGATTAATGTGTGATATGTTTGAAGTGATAATTGGGGGTTATAACCTAGTGAATGAATGGATGATATCCAAGTACCAAAAGTGTAATGAGAATGAAGATGTGCATATGATTATAGTTATGATCCAAAAGATTTGAGCAATATGTATTAAGTAAATGTGAATGAGAATTGAGTATTATGAGAGCATATAATGTTAGAAAATAAATGACAAGAAATTGGATTATGACATTAGAACAACTAAGTGTTCTTGAAGTGTAAGCTTAAGAATAAGCTAGACATGTATAAAGGGTAAAGATTGGATGGTGAACTTAGAATGGTCATGCACAAATGAAACGTATTTCTAAGTTCAATTAGACATATATGAATTATGAAATGGGAACAAGCATAAGATGTGAATTTAGAAATATATACCCAGGATTGTCATTTCGCATGCATTATACATTACACATATACATATGTGTAAAACTGAATGTTTACGTGATTGTTCAATTAATAATATGTGTGCAATATGTGATTTCCATAATGATAATACAGGATAGAACGTTCACATCCAAACGTTTCCAGATCATGAAAGCTAATGCTAATCTGGATCGTACTGTGAGTAGACCTAGATGGTCTTACTTTATTGCTTATTTGTTTATATTATGTATTGAATGATTATAAATGTGATTTGATTGTTGAATTCTAGACAATGAAGGTCTGATGATTGTGACCTATGAATGAGACATTGAAGTGCTACTTGTATGTGAACATGATGAAATAAGTGCTTTTAAATGTGATCTTCGAATGTCGGACCAAGGTCCGATGAAAATGTATATGAGAATGTGTAAATGAGATCATGTGACTGACTAAAAATATGTGATTGATACATTTCATTACATGAATATATGAAAGATAAAGGTAATTGTGACTGGAGTAGCCACAAAAAAAAGAGTTTAAAACTTAGAATATGAAAAAGAGCACAGAACTCAGAAAGTGATTGAGCCAAAGGCTCACTATGTAAAATGAGCTCGGTATCTCCAACGGATACGAGGCAGTTATTAATAAGCCCGGTATCCACAATGGATATAGGACAATTATAGGCATTCGGTCACAACAATAATAAATTGAAAGTGAGTCTCATAAGTATCAAATATGCATTTAATGTGTATAATTTGAATAATTTGACTGATTTTTGTATGCAAATTATGTTCCAATGAATGTGATTTGTATGAATTATATGTGTTATGTGATTAAGTAAGCCACCGAGGATGGTCACTCACTGAGTTCGAAAAACTCACCCAAAATTTACAATTATTTTTTAAACTCAGAAAAATACCTCGTTATGCAAACAAAAGTATACCTACTGCATTCGAGTAAGAGATAGAGGTTAAGATCAGTTACGTTTGCATTTTATTTTTTCTTTATTTTGTATCAAATTAAGTCCTCTGCAATTATTATAACTTGTGTATTCGAATATTTTTGTTTTGTAATAACTTTCTATATTGGAAATGTTTGTAAATGATTTTGCAATGTAATGAAATTATGATTACAAGTATTTTGTATTTGAAATGGGCGAGCCCAAATGGCTATTGAAGTTCTGATGATTTTATTGCTGCGATTAAAAAAGTTTATGAATAAAGTGGGCCTAATTTGATTATTGATTTCTGCATATGTGTATTGTTTTTAAAAAAATTATACCGAGTTTTGAGTGTTGTCTGTCCTAGCATGCCGCCCTTGTGGGATTTGTACTCGGATATCACTCAGGATGTCGAGTGCGTGTCTTGCGAGAGTGGGGTGCTATACCAATTATCCATCCAATTGAGGCAAAATACAGTACTCAAATTCAACCTAGTCCCTAAAATTGTTTGTAAACTTATGTAGAACCAGAAAGTAAAATACGAATCTCACTTTGATACAATAGACATTAGAATCCAGTGTAACCTCACAATTTCATCAACATACAACTTGGCAAGCTTGTCCGAAGAATCTATCTATTTAGGTAGGAAATGAGATGATTTAATCAACCTATGCATAATTACCCAAATTAAATCATGTCTACGTTTGATCCTTAGTAATGCTACCACAAAATCTATCGTAATTCTCTCCCATTTTCATGATGAAATGGATAAGGGTTTTAATTTTCCTACTATGCATGATGTTCTACTTTGACCTGCTAATAGGTCAATCACCTCTATATAAACTCTACTACATCTTTCTTCATTGTTGGCCACCAATAATAAGGTCTCAAGTTTTGATACATTTTTGTAGTACTAAGATACATAACATATGGTGCACTATAAGCTTCCTTCAAAATCTCCTCTCAAAGTTCAT
This sequence comes from Erythroxylum dillonii, assembly GCA_032467995.1. NCBI lineage: Eukaryota > Viridiplantae > Streptophyta > Magnoliopsida > Malpighiales > Erythroxylaceae > Erythroxylum > Erythroxylum dillonii. The sequence continues at coordinate 29,986,732 of JANKYE010000225.1, forward strand.
CTCATCAAGCACACAAACTCACCTCCCAATCACCCACGCTCCATTTGCACTTCCTGAAAATTTAGTCCCCCTACTTTGTTGCACTCTCTCTCTCATCTACATATCTTGAGCTTGTGCCTTTCTAATCTTATCTCCCAAATCTAGTTGAATATGTGATGTCACTAATAAACCACTCACATAATTAATCTCCAATCTCTTGTCCAGTGCTTCTCAACTTCACCAATGGTGTCATACTGTGTCTGTTCAAACTAGCCATTATGCTTGAATTTTTCCTACTCAAAGCATCTGTCACTAAATTAGCCTTCCTCGGATAGTAATCAATAGTACAATCATAATTCTTTTGGCAAATCGATCCATCTTCTCTGCCTTAAGTTTAATTCCCCCTGAGTTATGATATACTTAAGGCTCTTGTGATTTGTAAGGATTCAGAGTGTCTTCCCGTACAAATAATGTCTTCAAATCCTAAGAGTATACACAATTGCCCCTAACTCCAGATCATTGGTAAAATAATTCAACTCATTTGATCTCAACTGACAAGAGGCCTAAGCTATTACTTTTCCATACTACATCAATACACACCCCAAACTTACCCTCGAAACATTACTATATACCTCAAAACCTCCATCACTCGACGGTAGTACCAAAATTGGGCTAGAAGTCAATATCTACTTAAGCTCCTCAAAACTCTCCTAACACTGATTGGTCTACTCAAACTAAACGCATTTCTTTAACAGCTTGGTCAATGAGCTAGTTATCATCGAAAATCCTTATACAAAACTTCAATAATACCCAAGCAAGTCCCAGAAAAGTCCTTACCTCTAATGTATTTTTAGGCAACTCCCACTTTATAATTGCCTTTACCTTAACATGATCAGGCATCACTCCCTCTCAGGACACCACATATCCAAAGAAAACTACCTGCTTCATCTAAAACTCACACTTACTTAAATTTGCATACAGTTATCTCTCCTTCAGAATCTATAACACAATCCTCAAATGTTGCTCATGCTCCTATTTACTCTTGAATATACCAATATATCATAAATGAATACTTTTACAAACTAATCCAAATACTCCTGAAAATTCATATTCATCAATGTCATGAATGTGGCTGGTGCATTAGTCAACCCGAAAGGCATCACTATGAATTCATAGTGACCATATTGAGTACAAAAATTTGTATTGGGAATACTTGACTTAGCCATCCTCAACTGCCAGTGTCTTATGTCAAAATTAGAAAATATGACAACTCCCATTAGATGATTTAAAAGATCATTTATCTATGGTAACGGAAATTTATTTTTCACTGTCAACCTGTTTAGCTGCCGATAATCCATGCAAAGTCTCATACTATCATCCTTTTTCTTGACAAATAACGCTGGATCTCCCTAGGGTGATGTGCTCAATCTAATAAAGCCCTTTTCCAACAACTCCTCTAATTACCTTCTTAACTCTTGTAACTCAATAGTAGTCATTCTATAAGGTGTAATGGAAATTGGTGCAACTCCAATCAGTCTTAGTGGTGAAATCTATATCTCGTTAAGTAGTAAATTTGGTAAATCATCAAGAATACCTTTGAAAATTCCCTCACCATAAGAATATCTTATAACCTAGGACCCATCTCCCTCACTTCTATAATACGAGCTAAATATGCCTAACATTCATCCAATATCAATTGCCTAGAAGTAATGGCTAAGATCACATATGCTGGGATCACTCTGCGATCCTCTAGAAAAATCACTCTTGAGTTACCAGAAGACTTAATCATCACCTCCTTCGCATAGCAATCCATTACAGCCCGCCAAGAATCACATTAAAGTCCCTTAATTCATCACTATCAAGTTAGTTGATAGCTCTATTATACCAATCCTCACTGGCATCCCTCTCACACTATTTACTACCACGCAGTCTCCTACTAGTAACCACACTATTAAATCATATCCTAATAGACTAACCTCTCCCGAAAAACTAGAGATAAATTTTAAAGAAATGTAAGAATATGTTGATCTTGGGTTTTCTAACACATAAGCGTTAATATCAAATAATGAAATCGTATAAAAAATGACATCGTTATTTGAGGATGCTCCTCCCTCATCATATAGTATATCCTCGCTTGAGTTTGACTCTGTGCTAAGGATATCCCACTAGTACCTGTACTCACTATTGGTCCGCATTAAACTCCTTACCACCACCTCTACTACTAATTCTACCTGAACCTCCACTCAAAATAAAGGAACCACTCTATCCACGTATTGTCTCATTTGCTGTCACTCTTGAACTCCTCACTACTATCAAACAACTCCTTTGTAAATGTCCCCACTCTCTACAAATATAGCAAGTTTGATTGATCCCAGTGTGTCCCCAACATGGTCCTTTATGAACTCCCTCGTAGATAACATAACTTTGTAACCCCTCCAACTTTTCTATTAAAAGGTCATCTAAACCTCTAACTAACTAACTACTTTGTTAGATCTAACTGATGGTGCACTAACAGTGTTATGCTATCCTGAATCCCTGTCAGCTCCTCAATCTCCACCAAAATTAGTAGAAACTACCACTACTTCTTGATATGGCATCGGGTCTCCTAAATCCTCCTTGTACTAGGAGACCATAAATGACTAGCTCTTCTTTTAACAGACCGACTCCCCTCTCTATAATGACTCTATGATCGTCTCTTTAACTCTCCTCTCCTTCTGCCTTGTTCTATCACATCTTTTACTCTGAGTGCAGTCTATAGTAACCTTTTGAAATTAGAAGTAACAATTCTCAAACCTAAATGAATATCTATCCTCAGACCCTACTCAAATCAGTAACATATATCATCTGGATTTTTTGTAACCTTCAATGCATACTTAGGCAATGATGTAAAGCGAGCTTCATAATCTTCCACCAACATCTCCTCTGTCTAGACTAAACTCATGAACTCCATCTTCTTTCAATTCTGGTATATCCGCATAATGTATTCTTCTTTAAACTCTCTTTGAAACTTCTACCAAGCCTGTCAAGTCATCTCTCGTGTTTCATAAGATCTCTTCACTGACTTCTACCAAGTCAGTGTGTTGCTCTGGAATAATGAAATGATGTGTTGCAACATTCATTCCAAGGTACACTCTAGATGGTTTAAATTAACTATGTCTGCTCTCACCATGCCTCAACCTCCTCAGGATCAGTAATACCTTGAAACTCCACTGCAATCATCTTATAAATCCGCTCATAATTACGATCCACCCTAGAATCACCTCGAGTTGGAGCCATAATAATAGCCTATTGCACCATATGAAAGAATTGCATCATCTATGGTGGCATTGGCACCTCGCCTGCTACTCGATCTATTCGAGGCATTCCCCTAATCAAGCACATCTAGAGCACGTATCAAATTACCCAATTCCCTAGTTAACTCTGAGTCAGTAGTATCATCTCCTGAAACCACCTAGATAATACAAGAACATATCATTAGTTTTTTTCACTTAATTTGTCCCTAGAAACGTAAACTCACTCTGATACTACCTAATGTAACGCTACAAATACTCTTAATCCACAATTATCCAAATTGTTCCCAAACCATAACATTAATTATCAAAATCTCCATTAGTTTCAAAAGAAGGATGTTCGTCAGTCACAAAAAATTCCATACAAGCCCAACTACCTAAACTGTCACATTAAAAATTATATACAATAAAACAACTTTACTCAATTTAATCTGCTGGCCCCACCTAAACTCTACTCTTTCAATCATGTGCACTAGGGTTATCGACGATCTCTCTATCTTCTAAAAAAATAGTGGCAAGTATGAGTTGCCTGCTCAATAAGAGTAACTAACCGTACCCTTAAAATCAAATAACTCAATATATAAATATAAAAGATAGTCAAGTGATTAAACCATACGTATGATACTAAAATACATGACATTACTCAGCCTATCCAAACAATTAACAAACATCCAAAATTTTATCAAGGCAATTATTAAATCTAATATTATTTTATTACTACCATTTATGATTTATTCTATAATTACCTGAATTGCCTAAGTCCTGCTTAACCTAGTAGGCTTATATTCAATAGTTTGTTGCCTCATTTCTGCTCAACATAATCTCTCACCAAGTGGAAGCGTAATTAAATATATAAACGTCAGCATAAGGTATGCCAATTTCTTAATCTAATTTGGTACCTTGGAAAATCTCCAGTACCTAGCTAATGGCATAGGATATCCCTAAGACTCAGGATATCTTGGTACTACTCGGTACCTAACCATCGGCATAAGACATCCTCGAAATTCGAGATGCTTCGATACCTGCTCCACGAACAAATGCCTAATCATCGCTCACTCATATTTAACCAGCCGATTAATCTATGACCGTCGAATGTAGCATATCCTCGACAATCCACATATTCTCAATTTACACCATTTATTCACAACCTATTATCAGTCATTTACTATTTAATTAACACATTTTCACCGAATTAACAAGCGATACACCTCATAATATGTAAAAATAAATAAAAGGGAAACACCTTGTACCTTGATAATTATTTGAGAAATAAAATAAACACAACTCAATTAATTTAGAAATTCATAAATGTAATTATTAACCATTAATTTAATTAATAACTAATTCAAAATATGATTTGCTATAAAATAATTTATTATAAAAAAAATTCAAAGTTTTAAGAACCGTACACTATTCTAAGAATACAGTCTAAGATTATCCTTATATGAATTTCAAACTCAACTAATTGGGAGTCCAATTCATCTCTTAATCTGCCCTTGGACCTAGAGATTACAAAATTCAATTAGACTTATTTAAGAAAATATTCAACTCAATTACACTTAATAATCCAACATTTTTTCCTTTTCCACTTTATTGTTAATTATAAAAAAAATCCTTACTTAACTTAACCACCATAATTACTAAAATAATCTTAACTATTAAAAGTCCTATTTTATCCTCATTTATTTCTATTAATACAAAAATACCCTTCTTGGAAGTAAATTCCAAATTTACTCCTAAATTTTTACATTTCCTATTTTGCTCCTTAATACAACTTCAATTTTCTAAAATTGACTTCTTCTTTACCCTTTCTTCTTCTTCTACCTCGTTTTTTTTCATTTTATAGCTACCTTTTCTCCATTTTTATTTTTTTTCATGACTTCAATTTATTGTTGCAACCATTCACAATATGCATTCCAACTATAAATTAGTGTAGGATGACTAAAACTCACAAATAATATTGATGAAATTTTATCTATGTGAAGTCTATGCCTTTTTAATAAATTTTGGAGGCTGTTAACATCCACAATTTCTTCATAATTTGCTGCAAAACAAATAAAATGAGGAACATATGAGAAAAGTTTCACGTACAAAAGAAAGATGGTGCATTTACTCACTTACTAGCTGAAAAAATGGAGAGCAAAATAGAGAGGACAACTTGATTTTTGTTAGTGTATAATATTCCAACTGACTTCTATTTATACCCCTCCGGTTGAGTTAGTTGTTAAGGTTGTGTTGCTAGGTTTATCCTTTTGTGGGCTTTACATTTACAGCAATTTCCAATCTCAGATTTTGGCCACGACACGAATACACTTTCGTTAGAGCACCATTGGAATAATGATTATTGAGATGTAATGTTTCCTCCAATTAACACAATCGGTAATAAATCAGACGTTTATGTTGATTAAGAACATGTCATGCCAGTTTAACGTATGAAAATAACATAATAGTTTAGAATTACCTGGAAAATAAAATAATCAGGTTCAGTAACTAGGGAGGATCATATCTGACTATTCCATTAATAATTCTGAAATTTCGATTTAGAAGAAACATTCATAAATATCATGCCATGAGATTAAAGATATTGGAAGCAAGGGGCGTAGCTCTAGCTTCAGGCATGGGCTGTGGTTATTGGAATTGAAGGGTGAAACATCCGTTGATCCTTCAATTGCTGAGCTTAATTTGTTATACATTTTGTATCAGAGGGTAATTGTTTCTAAAGTTGTTTATCCTACATCATATAGAAGTGGAATTTTGTTTCTATGTTTCGAAAATTTTCTGTACATCCATAAGCCTCTTGATCTAGGCAATGAATGGAAATCTTGTCATTTTTTCATGTACTCTTCTCTAGTCCTTCCTCTGGTTCTTAATTACAGAATGTTTGGCATGAGCTTGAGCTGTACACTATTAGCTCATGCACGTTGGAGTTTGGAGATACTCTCCGCATGCAAGACAAAGATGCCGTTGCACCACATATTCAGATGCCATTGACTCCACTCGAGACGGACCAGAAGCTAAAAGTAATAATGCACTGGACGATCCATTCTTTCCATTTCCCAACAGTCTTACGTTATCACTTGCAACGTTACAGCATTATTACTTTTAGCATACGCTGGTAGAAACAGTCCAGGATTTTCTGGAAATATGATAGGCAATTTGAGTCCTCACTTCACTTGACCTTATTAGCAAGGGGTGAACGCCTTTGAGCCTCCAGCATGTCTTTCGAAAGGGTGTTTAAAAAGGTTCCTCTTTAAGTTCACCAAGCTACTTTGTTCAAAGAAGGGGAGAACAACGTCGTGTATCAACGTATCTATTTGACCACCTTTCGCTATACAAAGGTTGGCAGGAAATGGTCACCGTCTCTTCTTAGCAATTTCTGATTCTTAGGCTTAGCCTGCATAAAGATACCAGCATAAAGGTTGATAACCTACAAACACCATGATTCATGAAGCTCTCTCTATTACAGTGCTAAATCAAATATCGAACAAAATCTTGTATTAATTGCAGAAGAAACAATTTCCGACTTGCAATAGTACCCTCTCCATTTATTCTCATGAAAGAAGATCGAATCAACATAGAAAAATCATATTAGAGCCGTCAAATTCTCGACAATCATCCTGAGAGATGCTTTAATAAATCTCAGGATAAACAAGAAAAATGTCTTACTGTTGGGATGAAATACAAGCCTCAAAACTCTATGAGAAGTATTCAGATTCTATGAGCTTCTTGGGGAATTGACAATTCCTCAAAATCGCCAGCCACTGCCTGATAACAAGAATTTTAATAACCCTCAATATCATTCATTCCTCATCTTGGCTTCAATAGGAAAACACAATAAAAATGTTTTGTACCTCAAATCTTTGACCACCATAAGTGTATTCAACATACAACTGCTTAGATTCTCCAGGGCAGGGATCATAGAACCCCATGATGCCCGATTTCTTTACACCCTCATGAAGCTGCAAGCATTGAAAACCAAAATCCATGGGAAATACTTGGAGCATTGAATTTCAAGATAACTAGTGTTTAGATAGAAGCCTTTGTATTAATTAGCACACAATTAGTCATGAATTTTCACTCATATATGGAGCTAAAACATCACTACCAACAGTAGGCATACATGGAAGACACACAATTACTTGCTACTAAAAATATTTCAAGCAGTGGAGAATAAGACAAATTATTGGAAGTCACATCAATCAAGAAAGTGAAAACCATGACATCAATACCATATTTCAAGCAGTGGAGAATAAGACAAAAATTATAGGAAGTCACATCAATCAAGAAAGTGAAAACCATGACATCAATACCTTCAGTTGCCCTGAATCATTAACCAGGAAGTTGAGAGGCGTTGTTACATCGGTGATTTCAGAATCTTCCTTTGCTTCTCCTAATCCCTCCCCTTTCCTCAATGTTTTATGATTCCCATATACAGCCTTTGTGATGACTAATCCATTTGTTTCTGTTTGCTTGCTTCTTTTTCTGTTCGCCACATTTTGCATCAAGTGCTGTGCCTTTTCTGCTGCCGCCCTTGCCTCTTGAACCTATAATGAATTCATAAACACTAAGAATAATTATTGAAAATGGCAAGTAACTGCAAAAGGCACCTTCTGGTTCAGCCAAATTATAGCTAGATTGACAAAAATATCAGATACCAAAGCCCAGCGTGTGCAGAGAGTAAGAATAGCCAAGTTAACCATATTGGAAATTTAGCAATTCTTATACACATTGGCCCAAGTTTTTTCACAAAACTTATTTCATACCCAGAAAAACCATACCACAATGGGACTCTAATAAATTAAAGCACCAAGATATGACTAAATTATGGATATAGATAAGACTGGAACTAAGAAGAGATAGTAGAGATGTAAAAATTTATCTGTACAATACCTTTTTACTTTTTTTATTTTATTTTCCCGACTAATAGGTGAAAGAAGCAAAGAAAAGTCATTAGAAGATAACTCTGATATTTCTACACAGTAGGATGCCATGTCTGCTTTCTTAAATACTTATGAAATATGATACAGAATGAATGAAAAACAGCTGTATGTTTTTTGAATCTCTTATCATTTTGACATCAATAGAAAGCATGATAGCACAGAGATTGTAATCAGATAATTTTCATTTATTCTCACTATTCCATATCAGTATTTAATTCCATTTGTTTGTAAAGACGTGCAAGTTAATAACCATAATATCACAGTTACTAATAACACCACACAGAATTCTTCACTATGATACTTCAAGTCGTGATCAAAATACGGAAATTTTTTATGCTATGTTAAAAATAATCCTGAATTTTGCAGATAGTTTTACTTATGGTCTAAGTTTAATTTGTATCACTTAAATACAAATACTTGAAATTCTCTGGATGACTAGTTCCTATACAAATTAATACCATCTCAGTTGACCAAATCATACCATATCTATCAATTTAGCAATAAGAACTCGAAACCATACTGATTATCAAGTTAATATAGTATAATTCGTAGCATTCCCGATCATCTACTCATTATAGCACAATTCATAGCATATCTAAATTCTCTAACATACTTAAATTTGCGTAAAATAAATAGATAATTTAAACCTTGCTAATCATATAGATAATCTAAACCTTGCTAATCATATAGAGTTTTAACCCAGTATATGGATACAAGTTCCACCACATACTACAATTCATTAACTGGCGCCAATTTTGCTAATAAATAGAATGAATAAAGGCTTAGGCCATAAGTGACATTTATCACTAATTTCAGGATTTTTTTTTCATAAAAAACGCAAGTTCATTTTTCCCATGATTTTTCAAGTATTAGTCAACTAGATAGAAGATATTTAACAAAAAAAAATGATCATTCTCTTTATGGAATCAGTATTGCATATGGTCCAACACCATTAGATAAAAATAAAAAAGAAGAAGAAAGTGCTAAAATGATCATTCTCTTTATGGAATCAGTATTGCATATGGTCCAACACCATTAGATAAAAATAAAAAAGAAGAAGAAAGTGCTCACTTTCTTGTGTCTGAATCAACTATTATACAACTGCAAGCATTGCAGCAAGAAGAGGTACAAAGAGAAGTTGCTCAAGTCAAGTAAAAGGTGATTTATACCTGTGCGTAAGTATTCTGCTTATTTTTCAAGGCCTTCTGTTTATCCCTTGTGAGGTAATACGGCTTCATAATGAATTTCTACAATATTAAAACGATAGAAATCAGATAATCTACTGCACAAACCATGCATTCAGGAGATTTATAATGAGAATAATCAACTTATAAGGCAGCATAAACGCATGATTCATTATGAGAAAAGACTGCTTATAATAAGAAAAATGAGTATACAGTCGAATTTTAGAGAAGTTACAATGTTTAGAAATAAATTTAAAGAATAATAACACAACAAAAGATACTGCACAACTGGTTGTAAAATAAGTCTGATATTTAGGCTGACCTTCAGTAAAAGGTAAAGAGATGTTGGAATCATGAATGCTCCAGTAGCAAACAGTGGATTCCATCGGCTAGAAAGTAATATCTGCAGAAAACAATTCTTTGAGCAATGAACAAAGAAAGACATATAAACCATATTAAATGCAAAAGGAAACTTCTTTTAGGTTCTTCCAAGCCAATATTTCTCAACCATGATCACTAAAGTGAGAAGACAAGCCCCTTTTATTGTGATAGGATGGCAATCTCATGCCAATACATCATGTTTCATATAACTAAGTTTATTTGGTAAAACTTTTGTAGGTTTAAATATGCGCAGAAATATGAAGTGCCATCAGGCAAATAGGAGCAAATTACTGCAGTAAATCCTCAAGCTATTTCAAATATTCAAGTTGAAAGCATACTGTATTTTATAAACAGATTTTGAATTTAAAACTCACCTTAAAATTTCCCTTCAAAATAATAAATAATTTCAAAGAAGCTCCTTAGCCTACAAAAAAAAAAGTCTCTCTCTCTAGGGAAATTTCAAACATTCAATAATTTGTTCTAAGAATGAGTAAATTCCTATTAAGAGTCACACACCACCCAAGCATGTGACATATATTTAAATGCAAGCAGTTATCACCTATCATAAAAAAGCAAGGGACATGAAAGCTTTTCTTACAGGGATAATCAACTTTTGCCCCCCACGATGTAATTCAAATCTCCAAAAAGTGCCCTGCAAAGAATAAGAAGAATAATATAGATTTTGGTTTAATGCAAACAGCTACTTCTGTGCTTAAAGCTAGTTCGACAGAAATTGAAATTTCACTCCAGAGAACAAAATACATTGGCATATAGAATCAAAATTTATCTATATGTACATGATACCTGAATTCCCACAATATACAGCATCCGAACAGTGCTGAAATCAGAGACTTTCCTCCCACCACCAATTTCAATCTCCATTGCAGAACTGTGATAATAGTGATCACTAGATGAAAACACTTTATTCTATGTATGCAGAGAAGTTAATAGCTTATTTGGGTAAACACTTTATCTCTAGAATCGCTTGGAACAACTTAACAGAGGCTAGCCCACCTGAAGCTACTTGTCGTATCAATTAAAATTCATATAGCAATTCTAACTTGCTTAGCACCAATGTCTATATTTACCCGTCATTTTTTTAAGAAGTTTCCAACTCAAATGTATGGAATTGACAACTTCCATGGCATCCTCATTCAGCATAGAGTTAATCTTCCAACAGTAAGCCTAAAAAATGTATACAAAATGAAAAGGCATAAATCTCTTAGCATCTTTATGTTACTTGATGAAGCATAATATGCAAGATCTATTTGAATGTCATTGTACTTGGCCAGAGAATTTACTAATATTCAGTT
>JANKYE010000225.1:30139613-30153049 GCA_032467995.1 Erythroxylum dillonii
CATGCATTATTGTCGATGAAGCTCATGAAAGAAGCTTGAATACTGATCTTCTGTTGGCGATGATACAAAAGTTACTGATGATAAGGCCAGACCTAAGGCTAGTTGTAATGTCTGCAACAGTTGATTCAAGCAAATTGTCTGAATACTTCTATGGTTGCGGGACGTTTTATGTTTTAGGAAGAAGCTTTCCAGTTGATATTAAATACGTTCCTGATGCACCCAGGGCTTCTTCCATCTTATTTAACAACAGCAGTGTTGCCCTATATGTTTCTGATGTTGTTAACATGGCAATGCAGATTCATGAATCAGAGGGGGAAGGGGCAATACTGGCCTTTTTGACTTCTCAATTGGAAGTGGAATGGGCTTGTGAAAAGTTTCAGTCTCCTTCTGCAATCACTTTACCATTACATGGAAAGCTTTCCCATGAAGAGCAGTTTCGTGTTTTCCAGAACTATCCAGGGAAAAGAAATGTTATTTTTTCTACAAACTTAGCAGAAACATCCTTGACTATTCCAGGGGTGAAGTATGTAGTTGACTGTGGTATGGTTAAGGAGAGCAGGTTTGAACCTACTTCTGGTATGAACATCCTCAGAGTTTGCAGGATCAGCAAGAGTTCTGCCAACCAGAGAGCTGGCCGTGCTGGTCGAATTGGACCTGGCAAATGTTACCGATTATACTCCACAAATGATTATCAGTCAATGGCTTGCCATCAGGAACCTGAAATATGCAAGGTTCACCTAGGTATTGCAGTTCTAAGGATTCTTGCCTTGGGAAATATGGATGTGCGTGCATTTGATTTTATTGATGCGCCCAGTGTTGAGGCAGTTGACATGGCAATAAAAAGTCTTGTGCACTTAGGTGCTATTTCCTGCAAAAATGATCTCCTGGAATTGACCTTTGATGGGCATGATTTAGTTAAGTTGGGTATTGAGCCCCGCCTTGGTAAAATTATTCTTGAAAGCGTCCATTATAACTTGATAAAGGAAGGAGTTGTCCTTGCTGCCGTTATGGCAAATGCTAATAGCATATTTTGCCGGGTTGGCGATGTTGATGATAAACTGAAATCTGATTGCCTTAAGGTACGTTTCTGCCATCAAGATGGGGACCTCTTCACTTTGCTTTCTGTTTACATGGAATGGGAAAGAGTGCATCCAGATTATAGAAATAAATGGTGCTGGGACAACAGCATTAATGCAAAAACAATGCGAAGATGCAGAGAGACAGTGGTAGAACTGGAGAACTGTTTGAAAAATGAGCTCAACATTATTGTTCCAACTTACTGGAATTGGAGTCCTCACACTGTCACTGAGTATCACAAACAGATGAAGAAGATCATACTTTCTTCATTGGCTGAGAATGTAGCTATGTACTCTGGATATGATCGTCTTGGCTATGAGGTGGTCTTAAGTGGAGAATCCTTTCAACTTCATCCTTCATGTTCATTACAAATGTACAGTCGGAAGCCTAATTGGGTTGTTTTTTGTGAACTGTTGTCTATTTCAAGCCAATACTTAGTATGTGTTTCTGCTATTGATTTTGACACATTATCTGACTCTAGTCCTTTATTTGATGTTTCAAAGGTGGAGAGTAGAAAATTGATGTTGAGGTTGATTAAGGGTTTTGGGAGTACTGTTTTGAAGAGGTTCTGTGGAAAATCAAATCATAGCTTACTCTTACTTCTTCAGCGCATACAATCGACTTTTCAGGACAAACGTATTGGAATTGAAGTTAATGTGGACAATAATGAGATTCAATTATTTGCACCTAAGCAAATCATGGAAAATGTTCAGAGTCTTGTGCGTGAGGCTTTGATGTATGAGAAGAAGTGGTTAATTAATGAATGCTTAGAAAGATGCTTATTTCGTGGAGTAAGAGCTGGTGCATCTCCCCCAATTGCACTTTTGGGAGCAGGTGCAGAGATTAGGCACCTGGAGTTGGACAGTAGGTATTTGAGCGTAGATGTGTCCTTTCCGAGCAAAAATGCTTTGGATGACAAGGAGATACTGACGTTTTTTGAGAAATCTGTGTCTGGAGTTTGTAGCTTTCACAAATTTACAGCCATTGTACAAGAGGGTGATGATACAACAAAATGGGGTAGGGTAACATTTCTCTCTCCTGCGGCGGCTAGGAAAGCTCTAGATTATAACGAGTTTGAATTATCTGGATCTTTGCTTCGGTTGGCCCCTGCTTGGTCATTTACTGGGGGTAATAAGAAGTTATCCTTTCCAGCTGTAAGAGCCAAAGTTATCTGGCCACGCAGGTACAGCAAAGGATATGCAATTGTCAGATGTGAAAGGAATGATGCCCAGTTTGTTGTCAGGGATTGTTTTAATCTCCTCATTGGTGGGAGGTTTATCCATTGTGAGGTCAGCACAAAGGATGTGAACAGTATTATCATCAGAGGGTTGGATAGAGAAATTTCTGAAGTGGAATTGCTTGAATTTCTACAAATGGCCACGAGTAGGAGAATTTTAGATGTTTTCTTAATAAGGGGTGACGCTGTAATAGGTCCTTCGCTTGCTGCTTGTGAGGAAGCAATTCTTAAGGAAATTTCCCCATTCATGCCGGATCAGGCCCCCTTGAGTGATTACTGCCATGTTAAAGTTTTTCCATCTGAGCCAAAGGATAACTTTATGAAGGCTTTGATCACTTTTGATGGTAGGCTACATCTGGAGGCTGCAAAAGCTCTGCAACATATCCAAGGGAAAGTACTTTCTGGATGTTTTTCTTGGCAAAAGATGCAGTGTCATCAGGTGTTCCATAGCTCTGTATCATGTCCTGCTCCTGTTTATGTATTCATTGAGAGGCAGTTGAATTCTTTGGTCAGAAGTTTTAACCATCGACCTGGTAATACTTCACATGAAGTTTGGTCCATGTGCCTACATATAATATTGATGTCTCAACTAAAATATGTGACAGATTTTGCATGATGTTTCATATGCTCTTCTTTGTTATCAAAATTCTCAAGTCTTTTTGACAGAATAGGCAATGGTTTGTTTTAACTATTTAGTTTATCCACCAAGTAATATTCAAGCTTATTGGTAACCTGATACTTCTAGTATTAATCTGTGGGAATGATATGAAGGAAATCATAATCTTGTCTGTGAATAAATGAATTTAAAGTGCATCCTATTATTTAATTGTACCTTTACATGTTTACAGCTGAGATTTTCAAAATTTTCATAGATCTTTGACCTTTATTTAGCACTGACATAATTCCCTGCACAGGTGTGATCTGCAAGTCGGAGAGAAATGAGAATGGCTCGTATAGAGTGAAGATATGTGCTAATGCTACGAAGACAGTGGCAGAGTTAAGGAGGCCTCTAGAGAAGTTGATGAATGGGAAGACGGTCACTTGTGATACTCTCACCCCAGCTGTTCTCCAGCTTCTCATCTCCAAAGATGGTCTTTTACTCATGAAAACGTTGCAGCGTGAATTAGGAATTTACATTCTCTTTGAACGGCAGAATCGGAGTGTTAGGATCTTTGGTCCAGAGAACAAAGTTGCTATTGCTGAACAGAAATTAATCAAATCCCTTTTAACTCTCTATGATAATCAACAAACATATATCTGCCTTCGTGGTGTACTATCTCCGCCTGATCTAATGAAAAAACTTGTTGACAAGTATGGACCTGATTTGCGTGGACTGAATGAGATTTTTCCTGAGGCTGAATTAATGCTCAATACAAGGCGTCATGCCATCTCTTTTAGGGGGAAAAGGGAACTGAGGTTGAGAGTGGAGGAGACAATTTGTGATTTTAAGCAGTCTCTTAGTCTTGGTGGCTGTACGAAACTGTCTGAAGATGCGAGTTCTTGTCCTATATGCTTATGTGAAGTTGAGGACTCTTACCAGCTAGAAGGTTGTGCACATAAATTCTGCAGGTCGTGCTTGGTTGATCAATTGGAATCAGCAATAAGAGGTCAAGATGGTTTTCCTATTTGTTGTGCTTGCGAGGGCTGTGGTATGCACGTTTGGCTCACTGATATAAAATCACTTTTATCATGTGAAAGGTTGGAGGACCTCTTCAGGGCCTCTTTGGCTGCGTTTGTGGCTTCAAGTGGTGGCACTTACAGGTTTTGCCCCACTCCTGATTGCCCCTCTGTTTACCGGGTAGCAGAAACTGGGATGACCGGCAATCCATTTGTTTGTGGGGCCTGCTTTACTGAAACATGTACAAAGTGTCACTTGGAGTATCACCCATACGTTTCTTGTGAAAGGTATAAAGAGTTCAAGGACGACCCAGATATGTCATTAAAGGAATGGTGCAAGGGGAAAGAACACATTAGGAGCTGTCCATGTTGTGGGTACATGATTGAGAAGGTTGAGGGTTGTAATCATGTTGAATGTAGGTGTGGGAAACACATATGCTGGGTCTGCACGGAATATTTTAGCTGCAGTGATGATTGCTATGGACATTTGAGATCTGTACATCTTGCCATTGTGTAGCTCATAAATGTTAACACGACAGGCTTGTACATATTAACATATAGGCATACACGCATTTGTACATGGTGTATATAGTTTAGAAGCTTCTGTATATAAACCACTGATGAAAATAAACATTATCACTTAATTTTATCAGCGTCAGTGTTTATTTCGATTCTTGATTGCTACTGACATTTGAGCATCTGATCTGGTTCCACATTATCTCTTATAGATGCCAGGTTGACAATCAGCAGTAGCTATTATCATATTCGTACAAGGAGCCCTGCATTCCAATTGCTAGTTATTTACAGATGTACGCATATTTCCTAGCTAGGTGCAGTGCATGCATCACACTGATAAATATAGAAGAATCGGTTTTACAATCGTATTTAGCGGGGCTTACAAATTGTACAAATTTGATGAGCGCCGCAGTTCCACCTTGCTTAAAGGTAAATATCAAGAGTGTGTCTCGTATACTAATAATAGTAGTATGCTGTTGGCTGGAATTCATCAAGTCATACATTAAGCAAGCTGGGTTTCCTTGGAGAACTCACTTCTGCTGCTATGGTGAGGTACACCATTCGGTTTGCTTCTGTTTCCTCTATGTCTTACTATCCGTCAAAACTTGTGGATGTGTAACCGTTTTGTCCTATAAAAGGTTCGGCTATCTTCTTCAAGTAGCCAAAATCATGCTTTCTGCCATCAAACTGCATATTTATTAATGTTAGAACTTATATATTTTCATTTAATTCAGATCAGAGAATGCATTTACTCTATGAATGAATTCTCCCGCTACTCGCGCGACATCGATATTTGTTCAGTCACGGTCTCTACCTTTTCCATTACCTCTGCTATCTTCTCAACTTCAAGGATGACGATGTTTGCCTCCTGCAATTCTTGTGTCAGGAAGTCTGTCTTTCCTTTTTTCCTTGTATTTTTGGAACACCTTGAGTTATATCGACACGACGAATTCCAACTCGGTTACTGGAATATCAAAATTTCAGTTTACTGATACTAGTTACAACGTCGTTTTCATTTAAAGCTTGGAAGATGTATAATGCCTTCGTCTATCTTGAGTTTCTCCGTATTATTGCCCACTTCTCTAAATGACCTCGGCGACAAGCTTTAAAGATGCATAGGTCGAACAAGAATATCCATTATTGGGAGTTGCCTGACCCTCACACGAGCACCCGTGTTGCTGGTCTGTTCTGCGTTTTCAATAATTGTTATCTACACTCATCAGTTCAGCAAGTAAGGTAGAAGATGTTGGTGTGTGTGGTCATTGAAAGGTGTCTTTTCGGCTGCGAAGCATGGATGACGTTGTGAATGAGCGTATTCCATGGAAATTCCAATTTGTAGGCCACTGGTTTCATTTTTGTCTATCATTTTGAATGGATCATAAAACAAAGGGACTAATTTCTGATTGCTTTTTCTGACTATAGACCCTCGTAAATAGAGTTGTCACTTGAAAACGACCAAATTTCCAATTTGATTTTTTTTCTTCTCTTTCTTATTTGCTTCTTCTCTCACTCTATGTGGAGCTCGTTGCAAATGGAGTTGAATTACTTGTTTGACTGCGTCTCTCTCTCGAAGGATTTGACCCACTGCTATAATTTTAGAATCACATGTTAAATAGGGCATATGAAGAGGAGTTGAGTTCCCATAGAGAGCTTTGAATGGAGAGGTGTTAATCGCTGAATTGTAAGTGCTGTTGTACTACCATTTAGCTAATGATAATCGTTGGTACCGTTTGTTAGGAAACTTGTTCATCGTGCATCTACGATAGCTACGATAGCTCTTTAGCTTGCCCATACGTTTATGAATGATAAGCTGAAGAGAAGTGTAAACCTACCCTTACCATCGATAGAATTCCTGTAAAAAATTGCGAAAAGATTATATGATCTCTGTCATTGGTAATGGATTTAAATGTTCATACTTGCGAAATCGATCAATGACTACTATTATTACAAAGAAGTGATTAGATAGAGGCAAATCTTCAATGAAATATATGTTAATGTTTGCTTAGCATTATCTTGGAATAGGAAGAGGTTGTAAAAAGCCTGCTGAAGTAGTTTGATATTTGTTTTATTGGAAAATTTAACAATGTCTAATATGATTCTTCGCATCCCTCAATAGACCCTTTCAATGAAATAAAGCTTGTACCTTTTTAACTATTCCTTAAATGCATAAATGAACAATCCTATTGGACTCTCATGTATCTAGGTTATAATCTTGGTTCTGAGTTGCTTGTTATGCCCCATCATTAATACACCATTCCATTTGAGAATGTCGTCTATCCATTGGCTGGAAGTAGCAGCTAAGCTGGAAGTAGTAGCTAAGCCTCTTTGTTTCAACTTATCTATGATGTTTTGAATTGAACAATCATTTTCCCAACTTGTTTTTTATTTCCTCCAACAACCAAGTTTAAACTTGAGATAACATTATTGTATGAAGCTCCATAATATTAAGTCTAGAAAGGGCATTGATAATAATGTGTTTTTTTCTCTTCTTGTAGTTGATTTCAAAATTAGACCTCATCAACTTAGGAAACCATGCTTATTGCTTATGAAATGTTTACTACTCAAATAGTGGTATCATTATTTGACAACCATATCACAATTAAGAACTCTTTTCTTTTCATATGTTAATAATACTTGATATTTAGGTGCTAGAGACTTATTGATGTAAGCCACTAAAAGTCTGTTTTAAGTCAATGCTATCCCTATGTTATTGCCAGATGCATCTATTTAAATATTTTGGTGTAACTAGGAAGTTCTAAAACATGTGCTGAAGTTAGTGCTGCCTTAAGTGTCTAAAACGCTTTTTGCTTCCTTTTGCTAACTAAAGGCATCTTTCTTCAGTAAATCATTTAAAGGTCTACTTCAAATACTAAAATATTTGATGAAGTAAATGTAATAACCAACTATCCTAAGAAGTCTACTAAATCTTTCATATTCTGTAGATTGATCATTTAATAATTGAATCCAACTTTCTCCGGTTAGTTGTTATTCCCATCCCTGAGATGATATGTCCTAAATATTCAATCTGAATTTCCCTAAAGATTCGTTTATTCCCTTGAGCCAAAAATTGGTTTTTAGTTAGTATATCCAATGTAATTCTAATATATTGAAAGTGACAAAGGTTTGGTTATAAATCAAAATATCATAAAAATACTAAAATGAATCTTCTTAAATAAGCTCCAAACATTTCATTCATCAAATTTTGAAATGTAAAGGGGGCATTAGTGAGTCTAAATGGCATTACTAGGAATTTATAGTATCTATTATGAGTTATAAATGTTGTCTTTGATATGTCAGGAGGGTACGTAAGATTTGGTGTACCCTAACCCTATATCCAGTTTGGAAAACTAAGTAGCAACTTGAAGTTAATCTAATAACTCTTCAATCATTTGGATGAGAATTTTATCTTTCATGGTGCTCTTATTCAATTCTTTGTAATCAATATATAAACATTAAGAACTATCCTTCTTTTTGACTAATACTATTGGTGATAAAAAGGTTGTTTCATGAGATCTTGATCTAACTGTTCATTGGTATCTTTTTGTAGGCTACCATATTTATAAGGTCATACATTAACTTGCTTAATTCCTTATTTAAGTTGAATTTTATAATCCTAGGATTTGTAAGGTGGCAATCTCTTAGGTTCTGCAAATATAAATGCATACTTAGCCAACAAAGATTTCAATTCTAGCGACAACTTGTTCTCTATATTATTTTCATTTATAGATAATTCATGGAATTGTTGGTCTATATTATTGAAGCCTCGACATACATAATTGGCTAGTTACAAGATGTTTAGCTAGTAACTTCCCAAACTTGTTTGTATTGAACGATTTTGGTTTACAAGGTAAACGTTCTTTTTGTAACACTTGCTTTCCATCCCAATTGAGCAACATGGTCTATTTACTAATATGGAAAAGAACCTCATCTAAAGTGGATAATCATTGGACTTATGAAACCATATCACAACCTCCAAATGGTAATACTAAGACATTAGTAACAAATTGAATGCCTTGTAACTGTCATTTGAATCTTTCATAAAGATGCTCTCAAGGTAGGTGAGAACCTCCATCCACAATTACCATGATATTCTCTAATGATCTTGGCTTGTAAAATCCTTTTTTGTAATAATGCCACATCCATAAAATTGTGAGCACTAAAATTTTTGATTAAGATTTGAATTGCTTTGCATTTATGCCACCTTAGCAATTTCCTTTGCTTGAATTTCCTATAGATACTTATGACATAACTTGTAGATAAATAATAGCTGATTCTTTAGTGATAACTTCATTCATATTATCTAATTCTACCATTTTATCCTTATCATACTCTACCAAAAATGTGTTTTATTGCTTTTTCTTGCATTTATGCCATGGGATATATTTGACATCATAAAAAAAAACAAATATCCTTTTTTTCATATTCTCTACTACTTAGTTGCCTTTGTTACTTCTAGAAAGGTTTGTTAGGAACATTCTTTTGAGTGGTAGTTGGTAAAGGTAATAGTCCATTATGTATTGTAGCTTTAGTGGTTGAGGTTGAAAAAAGAGAAAGAGATTTGCTTAAGAGAGGCATTCTTAAGTAAGGTAACAAAAAAATGTGATTGCCTTTTTATTTCTTCTCCATCACATATGCATGTTATAGTGCTTTTGGGTTTAACATTTTGAATTGTAATCCAACTGGATAAGGTTATGAAATTTGAAGGAAAATGGAGTACCTATTAAACAACACATAATTTCCTTGATGATAACATTTTGTTGCAGCATCTTAAAGTCTTCCACAAGGTCTTTAAATGTTTTCTCCCTAAATCTTTAATTGATAGCTACTACCTATTTGCGTTAGGTAAGTTCTTCGAGTGTCAAACAATGCCTAAAAAAATTGGTTCTATTTTGTGGCCACGCCTTTCATATACACCACAACAATTTTTACTTTTATTTTGGTGCTATTTTATTAAGTATAAAAAATTACTTAGCTTGAAAGATCCATATATGCATATTGTACTCCACTAATTTTCTATATAGACCATATTAGGTGATAGAGGTTATGCCTGAGATTTATTAATGAATATATACTCTTAAAATATATCCTTGAGTTTTAATATCTCTTAACTTTCTTTCACTTATGTATTTTCGAGTCTATTTACTTACTTTTGATGGACATTTAAACGTTCATATTCAAAATTATAGTGGAAAAAAGAAGTTCATTCTATTCAATATCTCCATAGGGTAAAGAAGGATCAAAACGATTCAAAATCACTTTTGTTAGAGTTAGTTTGTGCTCTAACATCACCTTTTGTATTTCCTTAATTTGGTTGCTCAATGATTCTTCTATTTTCCACACTTCTTAGCTCTAGTTCCATCTATAATGTTTGGGTCGTTAATTTGAATAATGGGGGTCTTGATAAAAAAACAAGATGATTGCTCTAATATCAATTGATAGTAAGAAAAAAATAGAAACTTTAAGAGAGAAGGGAAATAAATAGAAAAGAAGAAGATTTGAAGAGATAATGCTGGACCTCGATTCTGGAGCCCAGCATTAGGAGTCATAAAATGGTCGAATCTCATTGCAAGTTTTCTTAAACAATAAATGCATATGCAGAAAATCAATAAGCAAATCGGCCCGAGTATTTAAAACAATTTCAGTCATAAAAGATGCAAACATTATTGAACACATCAGAGTTTCATTAATCACTTGGGCCCATTATAAAACAAAAAGCTTGTTTTCATAATATCTTTACATTTCAAAAACCACCCCTTTGGTTTATTACAA
The DNA here is from genome assembly GCA_032467995.1 of Erythroxylum dillonii. NCBI lineage: Eukaryota > Viridiplantae > Streptophyta > Magnoliopsida > Malpighiales > Erythroxylaceae > Erythroxylum > Erythroxylum dillonii. The sequence goes on from JANKYE010000225.1 coordinate 30,149,830, forward strand.
GATACAAAATACCCACTCAATTATGCATCATACTTGACAAATCAAAGAGGCAAATGCACAAACAAATGGCTCAAGGGTTTCATAGAAATAGAATGGAGAAATCGAAGTTTACCCCATGAACAGAACGAGTCCAATTTCGGAGCTCATATGCCACAAGCGGGAAGCCGAGAGAAGTCTCTTGTCAACATGCTCATGACGAACAAAATGGTTCCACTCTCGCCCAAACAGAAACACATAATCATGCTCAAAATCATTATATCAAATGCACAAATCATTTCATCATACTTTCATACTTTTCACGCTCTTTCCTTTCTTTTCATTTATACAAAATGCTGTGAAATATTTCAAGGCATAACATTATCAAAGTCACAATTCAATTTAATCAAAATGTCATACATATATCAAGGAACGACATAAAACACATCATAGCAATTCCAGCATATACAAACACATAGGCAAAATTCCCATTTACATAATAACCATAAATATATTACCTACCTAATTTGCTTGAAAAATCCAAGTCAAGATTGTCTTTCCCCTTGCTCTTGGGTAAGATTCTCTTGGTTCCCTTCATTCTTCACCAAATGAAGGGATTTTTGGCTCAAAGGGAAGCTATTTTCTTCCTCTACCTTTTTCTCTTATTGAGCAACCCCAAAATCTTTCTTGAAAACTAAGAATAATTAAACCCTAGCTCAACTCTCCTCTTTTCTCTCAAACCACCAAACTCTCTTCCTTTTTCTTTCTCATTTTCATTATCCTCTCCTTCTATCCCTCAATTCACATTTTTCTTCTCAATTTAAAAGCAAGAAAACACTTCTTCTTCCAATTATGCCCTTAATGATTGAGAAATGTCCAATTTGCTCTTTCATTTATACCTTATGTCTTTTATGCTTAAGTGTCTTGCCAAAAGTACTCTTGAACATTTCTATAACCTTAACATTTTAATTCAAAAAAGTTCTCCTTGTCTTAAGTTTCTAATGACACCAAAATTATTCAATTTGGTTCAAAAATCTGAAAGTATTACCACAAACACTTTGAGACTGTTATTAGACTGAAACAGTACACTATTCCCAAATTCCATCCAGAATTTGAAAGTCTTAGGGACTGAATTACAATTCACTTCCTTCAGATAATTTGTAGATATATATCTCTAGTTTTTCACAAATTAGAAATCATCTCATTTGGGGCTCTACCAATCCAGAAATCATCAAAATACCAAAGTATGTTCTGTAAAACATCCAATTCACACTCTTCCAATCGATACCCTTACTTTGATTCAATCAATTGTTTTTCGAATCAATACCAAATGTTATCAAAATCTTTTAAGGGACATAAAAATGTGTTAAGAATCTATAGGTTTAAGAATCACTTCATTTGGAGGTCAGATAACAAAGTTATGGCCAAAAGAATCAAACAAGGTTTGCCCCTAAATCATATTGAACCTATATTGGGACAGTTCACATATCTTTCACTATAGATGTCGGATCAAGATCATTCTTGGACGGTTTGAAAGAAGACTTCAAGATCTATAATTTCATCAAGGCTTTAAAGACCAATTCTGTCATCGTAAGGATAGAAAATGGAGTAGATGATAGCAAGAAGCAGATGAAGCAAAAAGCAGACGAAACAAGAAGCAGACGATAGCAAGAAGCAGACGAAACAAAAAGCAGACGGAGCAAGAAGCAGACGATCAGAGTCAACTTAAGATGAAGCAAAGCCAACTTAAGACAATGCAACTCTTAAGATGAAGCAGAGTCAACTTAAGACGATATGACATCATCAAAGACGATACGTCTCTACAGACGATATGACGTCATTACAGATGATACTATCTATACTCCTGAACATCTCCACTTATAAAGACCATAACTTTTAACTCCAATGTCCAAAATTCTCATGCTGTAAACCGTTAGAAAGTTAAAAGAAACACCTACAACTTTCTAGAGGAAAACTTTGCCCAATTCTATCTAGATCAATCCAGAATTTTCCCTGAAGTCAGAACATGAACTTTACATTCCTCCACCAATGTACTACACCCAGTTCTCAAATTCATGACAAATTTTGAGATTCTTAAAGATAGAATTTAAATTTTATGTGTGCATAAGAAATGTAGCCATATGTGTTTAGTTTAATCCAAATCAAGAATCATCTTATTTGGATAACTAGAGAAAATGTTGTGGCTAAAAGACTGAAGCATACTCAGTGAACATTTTCCAGATCAACTACAAATTTGTTTCAAAATCTTTCCTTAACACAACTCATTCCAAGATCACTTTTTCTACTTCATTTACTCCATATTCTCAACTCCATTTCAAATCAATATCATCCATAAAGAAATCATAATCCATGATTAATCATGAACACTAATAATAGAACATACACATATATATACATATCCTTCATCAACTTACAACACATATTCAACTTCATTTTTGCTTTCATTTTACTTCTAACTTTCACCTTAATTCTTCCCATTTCAAAATCTCTTATCCACCAAAAACACCAAACCAAAACATGAATCTATCCACATTTCTCATTCACTACTTTGCTCTTGTTTATTATTTCTAATTTAAGAATTTTTATTCATTTATTCTTTAATCATGACTAATCGCCAAAAACTTCTCATTTAATAGTTCTAATTTCTAAGAAAAGTTCAGGATTCATCAATTCTCCCCCTTTAAAGAATTTTGTCCTCGAAATTCTTACCTGAGTAATCAAACAAATGGAGGTAACACCGTCTTATATTTTCCTCAGTCTCCCAAGTAACTTCTTCACTTGAATAATTTCTTCCAAATGACTATTAACACCAATACCAGGTAATATTGATATTTAATACCAGATCATATTGATATTTCTTAACATACTCACATACATCACATTACGAATCTAAGACATCTTTGTTGGTAATACTAACTCATAAGTTAATGGTCCGTTTCTCAATATCGTTATATAGACCAGTACAATTCAAGCTTAACTCTTTATCCTAACCTGAGCACATTTTGTACTCAGTCTAAACACACCTTGAGAAGGTGATACTCTCAGAGACATTTCATCTTTTGCTTCCACCTCCTTAGCCATCAAACGCCATCTCAACGTATTCTACTAAGATGAATATCATAGGTTGTTATTTATGCTCCTCTAACAGTCTCTTTGTTCAATCATCTTTATTAGTACACATACTTCTTATTTCAATCATAAGGTATCATTCTCCCTATTCAAA
>JANKYE010000225.1:30153149-30169042 GCA_032467995.1 Erythroxylum dillonii
AGTACACATACTTCTTATTTCAATCATAAGGTATCATTCTCCCTATTCAAACTCAATATTCGTACTCATTTCCAATTTCTTAGTAAGATTCACAATTCCGAACCCTCAATTTGAGCTTTGTTCATGTGAAACCGATCAACTCCATTATGTACTCTTTATTATACTAGATTTAATAAGCTCAATATCCAAATTTGTGATACATTGCTATTAAATTTTCCATTCAATGCGTTTGATTACATTACTAGCTTTACTCGTATAGTACTCATTTATACAATCATAACCCTTCAAATAACTCTATTTATTGTCTTAGTCTCACATTCCATCCTTTCAACTCAATATTTACCTCAAATTAAATGATCTGTGTATTTCAAAATGTTTCTGTACTTATAATGTCTCCAACTTTGAAACGACCACTATTGCAGTAAGTTCCAAATTCATACACCAATTAATCATCTCATGAGGCTTAATTGTCTCCCTGCATATGAAATCACTTTATCATGTTGCATTGGATTTTATCTTAAACTCTTATACAACATCATTGTACACTATAAAATCTCCAAATCCAAACGATATAATTAAATCAGTGTTATAATTCCTCAAAATTATATTTACTTTCCTTACTCATACGATTTACATGTTCTTCCTCAAGTATTCAAACTATTCTTCTCAACTTTTCTATTACATTTAATATATCATCAAATTTTGCTTAGATCACTTTAATATTTAATACCGTAGTACTATCGAGGCATTTGTTAACTCGAACAAATACTTCCAAAGCTGTATATGCCCAAGACTAGTTCTCGTAATTCCTCAAATAACTTATTCCTCCATGAGGTAACACTGTCTTACGTTATTTTCGATTTTGCAATTAACTTCATCTTTCGAATGATTTTCTCAATTCCTTTGAGTTCCTCTGATTTCACATTGACTTGTTCTACTGTCTGCTCATTCATACTAATTTCTCCACACATTTTAATTTATTTGCAATCTTAACTTCCTGTGTTTGTAATACATTCATCAGGTCAAATTTGTATCACATTCATCAGGTTAAATTTGTATCTCCCGAACATATTAACACAGAATATAATGTGGACCTATATACTCCTCGTATTAGAAATTAATGTCTCCTCAAATTCAGGAATCCACTCACATAGCTAGATACTTTACATCAAATAAAATACATACATTCTCAATAGCATACTCTATCTCTCACGCCTGGGTCTCCGTTAGGAATAGGATTCCAATATCTACTTTTGATTCATTAATAGTCATTCATTCCTCAACATGGAACATTTAATTCACGCGATATGATTCGATAAAACATCTCTATCTCAAAAGACTTCTTACCTTAATCATCAACATTATTTCCATAATCTTTATTAATCAACTATGTTCATCAACGTTGTTTTAGGCCATTCTTAACACCTCAATACGATCAATTTCAACTATTCATGATGTTTCAATAATTTCATTTTTTGTCACACTACACATGATCAAAATATTCTTTATAATAAAGCTTAATGAAATAAGAGGCATATCCATTTACTCCTATACCATATCCAATATAGATCTCGTATGTACTCAATCACATTATTCACCAATGTAACCACATTATCAAATGTGTGCTCCTAATAACTGGTTGTCATAACCTTGAGAACTTCTACATATATCAGTATCACTTGCTTCATTTTCTATAGTTACGTTCTTAATCAATTTAAACTTATAGACGTATAGCCATCTTAAAATTCTGACATCAAATTCACTAACACAATCTCATACCGGATCATAACTCTTATCACACCAATTAAACAATCATTTTAAATTCCAAGGTCAACCTTTCCATTCCACTTTACTTGTACAACTTAAATTTTTTCATTTCACCTATGTCTCTATTTCTTTCTTAGTCGATTCATGAAAACCTTTTCACATCCATATCAATACAAGTATATATCCACAACGAAATTCTATTACCTTATTCGCTGACATACCCACAAATATTGAATCTATGTCTAACATATCAGACTACGCCATATTTCTTATTTCTAAATATCCAGCAACTTTCCTTATCTTACACTCTAACAAAACACTATTCTTCTTATTGTTGCAAACAGTCCAAACTCTCAACAAAAGTTCATACATATGACTCATGCGGTTACAATTACTAGGATTCTATACTCATTAGTACCCTTCTCTAATGGTGAAGAATCAGGTGCAGCAGAACTGTGTAAAACCCCTCATGTTCTTTTACGAGGTGACATTTTACTCCTTCGACAAGACACTATCTTTTAGCTTACTTTCATTTTAATCTTATTTCCTACATCTATGCATGATATGCATGTCACTTAATGTAACACATTAGTTCACAATACAACAATTAATCACATAGCCTACCAATTCATAACACTATACATTCTAAGCCTAGGAAAAACCTAAGCTCTGATACTAAACAATGCTAGACCCCGGTTCCGGAGCCCAGCATTCGAAGTCGTAAAACGGTCAACTCTCATTGCAAATTTTCTTAAACAATAAAGGCATATGAGAAAAATCGATAAGCAAATCGACTCGAGTATTTAAAACAATTTCAGTCAGAAAAGATTCAAACATTATTAACACATCAGAGTTTCATTAATCACTTGGGCCCATTACAAAACAAAAAGCTTGTTTTAATAATATCTTTACATTTCAAAAACCACACCTTTGGCTTATTACAAAATACAATATACCTATGATACCATTGAATACTTATGCTTAATATGATTCTAAATATAAAATTTTTTTGAGCTAATTTAATTACAAAAGTCACTATTCTTGATGTTTGCCCAACTTTGCAAGAATCAATGTTGATCTGCTTTTTCTTCACCTGTGGAGTGGAAGGTAATGGGGTGAGCTGCGAAGCTTAGTGGCTTATATATTTATAGCTATTGGCAACGAGCCATACAATTTAGGCACACACACATATATAAATGTAACAAAGTATATATATATCTCTCATTTAATCTAGCAATTCTATCATCCACAATTCGAGCTCAAAATTTTAAAATTTGAATGCCATCACATGGAGCATATCATGAAGATTCATCCATCAAAACTTAACACTTAATTATGCATCATACTTGACAAATCAAAGATGAAAATGCACAAACAAATGGCTCGAGGGTTCCATGGAAATAGAATGGAGAAATCAAAGTTTACTCCATGAAGAGAATGAGTTTAATTTCGAAGCTTATATGCCACAAACGGGTAGCCGGGAGAAGGCTCTTGTCAACGTGCACGTGACGAACATAATGGTTCCACTCTCGTCCAAACAGAAGCACATAATCATGCTCAAAATCATTATATCAAATGCTTAAATCATTTTATCATACTTTTATACTTTTCATACTCTTTCCTTTCTTTTCATCTATACAAAATGTTGTGAAATATTTCAAGGCATAACATGATCAAAGTCACAATTCAATTTTATCAAAATGTCATACATCTATCAAGGCACAACATAACACACATCATAGCAATTCCAGCATATACACACACATAGGCAAAATTTCCATTTACACAATAACCATAAATATATTACCCACCTAATTTGCTTGAAAAATCTAAGTCAAAGTTGTCTTTCCCTTTGCTCTTGGGTAGGATTCTCTTAGTTCCCTTCATTCTTCACCAAATGAAGGGATCTTTGGCTCAAAGGGAAGTTATTTTCTTCCTCTACCTTTTTCTCTTCTTGAACAGCTCCAAAATCTTTCTTGAAGACTAAGAATAATTAAACCCTAGCTCAACTCTCTTCTTTTCTCTCAAACCACCAAACTCTCTTCCTCTTTCTTTCTCATTTTCGTTATCCTCTCCTTTTGTCCCTCACTTCACGTTTTTCTTCTTCATTTAAAAGCAAGACAGCACTTATTCTTCCAATTATGCCCTTAATGATTAAGAAATGTCCCATTTGCCCTTCCATTTATGCCTTATGTCTTTTATGCTTACCCTTGAACATTTCTATAACCTTAACATTTTAATTCAGAAAATTTTCCCCTTGTCTTAAGTTTCTAATGATACCAGAATCATTCAATTTAGTTCAAAAATATGAAATTATTATCACAAACACTTTCAGACTGAAACAGTACACTGATCCCAACTTCCATCCAGAATTTGAAAGTCCTAAGGATTGAATTACAATTCACTTCCTTCAGATAATTTGTAGCTCTATGTCTCTAATTTTCTACAATCAGAAAGCATCCCATTTGAGGCTCTACCGATCCAGAAATCATCAAAATATCAAAGTATGTTCAGTAAAACATCCAATTCACACTCTTCCAATCAATACCCTTACTTTGATTCAATCAATCCTTATTCTAATCAATACCAAATGTTATCAAAATCTATGGAGGGACATGAAAATTTGTTAAGAATCTATGGGTTTAAGAATCACTTCATTTGGTGGTCGGATAACAAAGTTATGGCAGAAAGAATCCAACAAAGTTTGGCCCTAAATCATATTGAACCTGTTTTGGGAAAGTTCATATATCTTTCACTAAAGATGTCAGATCAAGATCATTCTTCGACGGTTTGAAAGAAGACTTCAAGATCTACAACTTTCATGAAGGCTTTAAAGACAATTTCGATCATCTCTGGGGTCTAAAATGGAATAGAAAATGGCAAAAAGTAGACAAAGCAAAAAGCAGACGAAGCAAGAAGCAGATGATAGCAAGAAGAAGACGAATCAAAAAGCAGACGAAGCAAGAAGCAAACGATCAGAGTCAACTTAAGACGAAGCAAAGTCAACTTAAGACGATGAAACTCTTAAGATGAAGGGAGTCAACTTAAGACGATATGACGTCATCACAGACGATACTATTTATACTCCTGAACATCTCCACTTATAAAGGCCATAACTTTCAACTCCAATGTCTAAAATTCTCATGCTATAAACTGTTGGAAAGATAAAAGATATATCTACAACTTTATAGAAGAAAAGTTTGACCAATTCTATCTAGATCAATCCAGAATTTCCCCTGAAGTCAGAACATGAACTTTACATTCCTCAACCAATGTACTGCACTTAGTTCTCAAATTTATGACAAAGTTTGAGATTCTTAAAGGCATAATTTAAATTCAATATCTTCATAGGAAATGTAGACACATGTTTCTATTTTAATTCAATTCAAGAATCATCTTGTTTGGATAACTAGAGAAAAAAGTTGTGGTTAAAAGACTGAAGCATACTCAGTGAACATTTTCTAGATCAACTACCAATTTGTTTCAAAATCTTTCCTTAACACAACTCATAGCAAGATCACCTTTTCTACTTCATTTACTCCACATTCTCAATGTCATTTCAAATCAATATCATCCATAAAGAAATCGTAATCCATGATTAATCATGAACACCAATAACAGAACATACACATATATATATACATATCCTTCATCAACTTACTACACATATTCAACTTCATTTTTGCTTTCATTTTACTTCTAACTTTTGCCTTAATTCTTCACATTTCAAAATCTCTTATCCACCAAAAACACCAAACCAAAACATGAATTTATCCACATTTATCATTCACTACTTTACTCTTTTCTATCATTTCTAATTCAAGAATTTTCATTCATTTGTTCTTTACTTATGACTAATCGCCAAAAATTTCTCATTTAATAGTTCTAACTTCTAAGAAAAGTCCGGGGTCCAACAGATAATCGTACTTTTCATATTATGATTCATCTTGTACATTACTCGTACAATAAGAGCATAGTAGCAATGGTCATAACAAGGTAATACATAATGGGTTGTTTATAATAGGCTAAATATAAATAATAGTACTAACTATGACATCATTTTTAATTGAAATTTAAATGATACATAATGTCTTCCTCTTATCATGAGTTTCTCCATATCACTATTTCCATTGAAGAGTTTGAAAAATTAAAAGTGGAAACTATACAAAATGGTTCATCAATGTGTCAAGAGGATTGTGAGATATGCCTTAAATTTTAGTGGAGACTGAAAATCCAAAACTTGGGAGATATAATTTTACTATCCTTAGACCTCTAAAAAATAAAATTTTATTGATCTTAGGCATCTATGAAAATAGAGTCATATGCCAACATACTTATTATGTATAACTCTAGTCTATAAGTACCTTGATAAGGGTAATATAAGATTAAAAGTTGTTTTCATACTTCTGCCTATCTTTCTCATTTTAACAAAAGAAATCTATCCTCTTGTTCATATATATAGGTCACCTATTAGCCAAACCATGTAAATTATTGTATTTTTTACTTTCTTATTTTCTTTATATATTGCTTTTGTTTACGTGATAATTAGTATCAGTGCAATTGGTATCACAGTCTAAGGTTTCTTTACAAATCTAGGGCTTGCTATTAGGATGTCTCTTCATAAGTTTGATATTGAGATATTCAACAAATCATATGATTTTATTATATAAAAGTTGAAGATGAGGTGTTAAGTAAGGATCCACATCAACTTTAGAAGTAGAAAAAAAACTGTCGAATTTGGGACAATCAAAGAAGGAAGATATTTTCTGAAAGATGTGTAATGCCATACTTTTTGAATTTAGATGAGGAAGTCTTGAGAGTGGTTGTTGATGAAATAATTACATAGATGCTATAGACACAACTTAAAAGCAAGTATTAAAAAGAGATCTTTAATAAATTGTTATATTAGAAGCAACACCTCTATATCTTAAAAATGACAAAAAGTATATAAGAAAAAGGCCAAATTGATAATTTTAATCAAATAATCTTAGATATAAAAAGTATTAGGGTTAAAATTGAAGATGAGGATTAACCTTATGCTTTTTACTTAATTTATATAGAAACTTTGTTATTACCATATTATATAGGGGACATACTATTTCTATTAATAATATGAAGGATTCCATGTATTCTAAGTAATTAAAGAAAAAGGTCTTTGATTTATATGAAGATATACTAGATTTAGGTCTTGTTGTTGATAGAGGAAGGACCATGGAAAGAGATTCTAAAAATATGAGTAAGTCATAACCTAAATTAAAGGCTAAAATTGTTTGGTTATTTGACCATAACAAGAAAGGACACTTTATAAGAATCATCCATAGTGGAAGAAATGAAATGAGAACAAAAAAAAAAGGAAAAGAAAAGCAAGTGTTGTATAGTCCACAAGAGTTCCAGTGAAGATAATGGAAGAAGTGATGATATTTTAATTATGAGTAATTCTAATTATAGAAATTAGAGGGCAATAGACATTGAGGTATCTTATCATATGATTTTTAATAAGGAATATTTCTATTCTTTTAAAGAATAAGGTGATATTATTAGATTAAATAAGATGGAGACGTGCTATCAAGAGCAATGGTTTAGTGTATATCAAAATGAATTTGTTGGAATTGTTAAAACAATGAATTTGTGGTATATTCCTAAGCTTTGAAAAAATTTCATTTCCATGAGAACTCTTAATAGTTAAGGGTATAAAGTTTTTTAGAGATGATTGATAACTTAAGATGGTAAAAGGGTATGCTGATTATAATGAAAGTAAAATTATTTTATGACTTCTATACCTTAATGGGAAAGAAAGTAATGGGATTTATGTATGTCTCTCATCCTTTAGGGTAAAAGGAAGATATTATGATAATATGGCACATATGACTGAGTCATCATAGTGTGCAAGAGATCATGAAGCTTCATCATAAGGGATTATTGAAGCATGACAAACATGTGAAGGTAGAATTTTGTAAGTTTTGTGTACTTTATAAAAAATTATAAGGTAACCTTTAAGGATATAGTGTTAACTGATTGACATATATTAAGGAAAACATATGGAAAGGACTTGTTAGGGTTAATAATGAGTAATATTGGTTCAAAAGTGGTACTAAAATAACTTGAAACAAATGTTAAGGGAGTTGGAAATTCTAGTTCAAAAGAGAAAACAATGTCATAAAGAAAGCATTAGTGTGGTATAGCCAAGGATAGATCGAGATGGACCATCAAGTAGTCAAAAAGATATGGTTAGGATGCATATGCTCTTACTATTAGTAGAGAGGATGCAACTATTTTTTAAGAGGCTAAGAAAATTTACAAGAAAGATAGATATATGCTTGCTATGGTGAAGGATAAGAGGTTTTATAAGAATAAAAAATTGATTGCATTAAGACAAATCTTATTAGAAAAGGTTCACATTTTGGAGGATGCAGTTGGCATGTTGATAAATATGTTACCTATGGAAAAGTTTAAGCATAAATTAAATTTCGTGAATGTTCACATAACTTGAAGTCCTTAAAGGCTTACACAATAGAAAGTTATTCTTGATTAGACATTGGAGAATTCAAGTCAAGATGGAGAATTTTGAGATGCGTGTTAAATTTTGATTGGCAGTGAAAATTCTAAGATGTGTAGAAATAAAATTCACCATCATTAAACTTTTAAAATAGAATTTCACTAACCTTAGACTTATGTGGAAATAGAGTTACACTATCTAACTGCGCGTCGTAACGCTAGTTAAAATAAAATAACTAGACTACTACTGTAGCAGTGGCGAGTCTAGGTCAATCTTACAGAGAGTGTGTGTAAAGTTTATGGAATGAAATTAACCAGTGTTTAGGAAAAATGAGGGGGTTTTGGATTTTTCAAATAAGAAAGTAAAATGAAACTAACTAATAAAAACAAATTAAAGAAAACATGCAAAAATGATAAATATGGGGAATTCGGTAGGGATCCAGTTCTTTGGTTCAATCTCGGCCTACACCCTGACTAAGCAGATTTTATTAATTTTTTATTCTTTAACCTCTCCTAGAAACTATTAATCATGGGTTAATAATTAACCCGAGTTTTTCCTTAGGTTTTTGTTTAATCAAGATATGATCGTTAATTAAACCTAACCACTGAACAACCTAGGATATGATCCCTAGATTTAATTAGGTAGTAGCATTATGAATTTGGAAAAACGATTAATCAAGGAAACAATCACATACGATGTATCATTTAACCTAGGTCATGTTATCCCTAATGATTACGAATCATTAGTCGCCACACATGCATTTCAACATAACAATTAAGGATTATGTCGAATTTCTAGCAATGAGTTTGAAATTAACGATTCAATGAACGCATTAAAATCATCAATTCATAATACCCAACGGGTTCATACACAAATAACCGAATAATAAAGAAAATCTGATTATCCATACACAATACCCAAATCAATTAATATAGAATATCACAATCAATTCCTAACGAGAGAAAAAACAATAAAATAATTCAAAAAATACTTAACCCGAGTCGTCGGCTTCGATGTCACCTCCGAATCGGTGTCGGAAAGCCTAGCCCTTCATAGGTCTTTCCCGAAAAATTGCTTCAGCCTAAAATTGACCCTACCAAAGCCCCTTATCACTACCGCAAGCTTCAGCATCACACAAGTCTCACTGAAGACACAGCTGCTGCGCCTCCACCATGCCTGTCTTTACGCCTCAACTGTAGTTGTGATATGATGATTTAATTTGCTCCTCTCTAAAACCCTGCTGCTCCTACGCTTTAGCTTGCGTTTTAAGTAAAATGCCTCTCCCTTATGCCCTGAAACACAGGCTTGCATTACGTTGAATGCATATGCGTTCAACGCAAAATGCACCAAAACGTATGCGTTGCGTCCCGCCAGCCCGCTATTGATTTTTATAATTTAGCTCTCCACTACTTCACGCCCCCCTTGCGCTGCGTTTTGATAAAACGCACAACAGCTGCCTTCCACATACTGCCATTTGGATAAAAAATATCTCCAATATGTCACGTTTCTGTAGCTTTAAAAACCCTCTTTTGTAGCTGCTTGGGATGCTCCATGTTTTTCTGCTTTTACTGTGCGTTTTGAATAAAACGCAAAGCATGCTTTCCACTTTATTGATTTTCCAAGTTTGCTTTTGTTCTTCTCTTTTAAAACGTTCATCCTCCATGTATCACTTGTCAACAAATCAAGGAAAGCTCCAAGCTTAAATGTTGTTGTCTTCATTTTTTTTGTTTTATGTCACCTACAAGCTATAATCTCTTTTTATTTTGTGCCATTTTCTTTGTTAAATATTCGCACTCCAATTTACTTCAAAATCTTGTCTTTTTGGTCTTAAATATATATCAACATATTCAACCTAGCAGTCAATACAAATTGAACACAAATTAAGCATTTTATCTTGAAAATAGGATTGAAATCACATAAAAATATATAAAAATATATAAGGTAATTCAATCCTATCACTATCCTTAAAATTCTTGCATGTAATATTAGTCTATAAATACCATAATAAGATTTGTATAGAGTTAACGGTTCTTATCATACTTCTCCTTATATCATCTTTCTCAAAATAATAAAAGAATTAATATCACTCTTCTTTCTCTTTCCTTTCTTACTAGAAATCAAATATTTACATAAATATTTTGGACTTTAGGCTGAACTCCTATAAAAATCTAAGTCTAAAACTTTAATTCTCAGGTCTTTCAAAGATAAAATAAATATTTTGATAACAAATTAATTCAAAATTAATTCAAAAGTTTTCTATATTTTGTTTGAAGATCAATATGTTTTCTATAAATTTAAAAAATTCTCTTGATTATTGAAGGATTTATATATATTATATTTTCCATATAAATGCTCATACAATAATTGAGTTCTTAGTCCATTGAAATGATTAAGATAATGTTTTAAAAAAGGATTATAGTGATTTACTAAATCTTGAGATTTTTTTATTCATTTATATTCTTAGCTCTTTAACTAAATTTCTTAAAATTATGTTTAATTATACACGTTCTCTACTTGCTCATTAACTTTATTCTTTAATTATTCACTATGCTTAATCTTTTATTTATTAATTTACTAATATTACTAAGAATATAGATATTAGTAATAACATATTTCATTATCATAAAAATTGCGAGCTAGAATCGTACTTAGTTTAAAATTGACAAATTCCTAAATCCATTATAATCCCCGAAGTTTACACAATTGTATCCCAATTTCCTAGAAATCCTTATGTGTAGATTCCACCTATTACTCATAGGAAATGTATATTAAATTCCTTCTTACCATAGAAATTTAATTAATGTTATTCAAATCACTATATATCTTTAATGCTAAATCACTATCTTTTTTGTTTACTATCACATTTTCTCTCTAATAACCTGTCTCCCGTCCCCTTTTAGTCTTTCCTAGAAGTGTCCCTAAAAGCCTGACATGATGTGTTTTAAAAATTACTAGAGGAGTTCTATTAACTAAACATTCTTGAGTAAACTATCATGCCCTCATCTAATTGGTGTTCAGTTGGTGATTCAACTATCCAATGTATCAATTTGTTAGCAGTAGATTGTTGTAACTTCTAGTGTAGCAGCTCTTTAGTTAAGTTGTCGAGGAAAGTAAAAGCTAGTTGTTCCATTGATATTATCAAATTATTAAGAAAATAATTTATTTGGTTAATTATTAAACTGTCGAAATTTTTATAGAATTAAAATAATACAGATAATTGATACTATAAAATTCTTGATGTAATTAACCTCTAAACTGATCAAGTGATAAAAAAATATTACTTTGTTTTGACAATTGAGAAACAATTTACATAAGCTTATTTGGTTTAACTAAAATTTCCATAGGAAGTATCGAGTCAGTATCAATCAAAATTGTTGACTAGTGGCACATGATAGAGAAGTAAACACCTGCCTATATGCAATTAGATAACATTGGTTCTACAGTATGCATCAGTAATTTATTTAACGTAGCGGTCATTTCATTTAATTATTTTTCTCCAGAATGTTTTGAAGAATTAGAAAATAAATAGGTGGATTCAATTGATAACCTGATTTTTTCCTTTGTATGATATGTGTTAATGTGTTTTTTGGATTAAAAACATACTTTGCAGTAAGTATATCCTCGTGAAACCTGCTCATTTCTTTAGGATAATATACATAAGAGAGTCAGTATATCCTCATGAAACTTGATCATTTTATTAGGATAATATACATAGGAGAGTGTTGTGATATTGTTTCACATATATTCTATATTTCTTTAGAAATTTGATTAGGATAAAAATCTTCTCCAAGCTTAAAGTTATAGTCTAGGGTCCCAACCATTAACAATTGAACATTTTGGACCACACGCCTTGGCTATATCAATAGTTTCGTGACCATTATATGTGGAGAACTATCCTAAAAGTGGAAAATTTACCCTTAGGGTGGAAAATTCATTGAAATATTAATTTTAGTAATAAAATATTTTAATTGATATTTTGTTATTTTAGGTTTAAGCCTTGTAATTAAATTTTTATGAGGTTGAACAGTTTTGTACTAATTTCATTTATTTTTTTACTAAATTAATCATATCACTTATTTATTTGTTTGAGTTAGTTTTCTGATAGACTTAGGAATTGCCCTTTAGTTGTGCAAACTAAGTTTGAAAGAGTCTGTAATGAATTTTCTTTTCCTCCAAACCAAACATCTATGCAATTTCTTATTAGCTCAACATATTTCATTTAATTTTCATGTCTTTTCATGGAAGGATAAAATTCATTAGGTATAGGATAGACTAACTCAAGTAGATTATTGTTGAAGCTAGACTCTCAAAGAATGATGCTTTGGTGGAATAAGTTTGGTTAACAAATGTCTTACATAGTTAACCTAATAAATTGATTTTTTTTTTGACCAAATTGGAATCTTTTAGTTTTTCTTCATCGATAATAGATGTTATTTACCTTGTTTTTGAAATAAATAATTATCTTTTTACAAATGGAAACACATAATCATTAAGAGGGTGAAAATTTATTGTTAATGAAAATTTAGTTATGCTAGGAATAATTCATTGTATTTTTTATTGATTTTACGTAAGGTTTTTGAACATTAATATACAGAAAAGATAAGATTGAATACTATATAGTCAAAATAACTTAGACCTTATCAATAGTTTGTTAGTAAGTGAAATAATTTGTAGTTAGGATTCTCTCAAGTAGAACATGTTTTATTAGTCTCCTCAAGATCACAATAGGATGAAGTCATAAACTTATCTTGAAGTCGATGAAGTGTAAAAAAAGCCTGAGTTTTAGTCATAACATCATTACCCTGACCAGAAGATGAAATATCCCTAATGAAGAGAGCATTATTAGCAATCAAATCTCGAACAAAATGAATGCCAAATTTAATATGCTTTTTAAAAGCATGAGAGATCACATCTGTAGCAAGTAAATTAGTACTAAGATTATCACACTAGAGGATGGGTTTAAGGTGAGACAATTTTAATTTACTAAGAAGAGAGGTGATCCAACAAAAGTTAGCAGTAAAGAGGGCAATACTTTATTTAGCTTCACTGTTAGACCTAGCAATATTGGGTGGTTTTTTAGTAGGACCAAGGAAGATACAATAGCTAAAACAATAATCATGAAACAACCATCTTAGTTAGTATCATAGTAGGCCTATAAGGTAAATAAGGAGGATTTAGTGAAATGAATGCCATGAGAAGTTACGTGATACATACGTGATACACACTTATATTTTCATATATGTTTAGGACTTAATTCAAAGTCATTTACATTAATTTTATGTTCATCTATGGCTGGTTTATCATGTTTTAGCCTTATTTGAGGTTCGTTGACGTAAAATGCATAAATGAAACAAATACACCAGAATTGCACCGTTTTTTTAGTTTTTGACAAACTTGACCTTTAGTCATTATGGAATTTTTATCTCGAGATTGGTTTAGCCAAAAATTATGAATTTTCATATTTAAATTCTTGTCTCACTGACGGATGTTTTGGGACCAATTGCAGATTTTTCTAAGCTGGAATTCAGGAGAAATAAATTCCTAAAATTTGCGTCAGATTTGGATTGCAATAATGACTTTTTGATGATGTTTTGATCATAACTTTTGACTCAGATGGAAAAATCCCATGATTCAACTCTTATATTGAAGCTAACTCAAAGAAGAAAATACTAATAAAATTGCAGCTTTTAAATCGTCACTATTTAGTTTTTATGCACTGTCGAATTTGACCTTAAAAAATCTATTTCAACCAGCCAAGGATCAACTTCAACCCCGACCTTTTAATTATATCAGCCCATGTACAACTCATTACCCACTCCAAAAACAACCTCCACTATAAGATAAAAAGAGCCTTCATTCTCCTGTAATTACGCCAGCCTCCAACACCAACAAAAGATAGCTTCCACTCTTCACGCAAGACAGCTTACATAAATCTGAAGACGCAACCTTTATTGACTAATAGCCAACCTCCATCATTCACGCTACACTCTCTAAACAAGTAGTTGGTGGCATGGACATTGAATGGAGAGAAGACAAAGGAATATTACGTTGAAGAGGCTGGCGTAGAAAGTGAAGAAAAAGAGCTGATTAAACATTGGTTATAGGCGTGAAGTTGGTGGCTAGAAGAAAATGTTGGCAGCTTGTGGCATTAAAAGAAAAAAAAACTAAACGTTAGGTGAAAAAGAGAGACGTGCGTGCATAGGTTGGAAGTATAAGGCAAGGAGGAGTTGGCTATAGTGAAGCGAAAAAAGTGGGAGAGTGTGTGCTGAAGGAATTTGTGTGGGACCAAAAATCTTTGAAAAACATTAGAGAAAAGGAAAGCAAGTGACGACAATAAGTGGGCGTGGACATTGAATAGGAAGAGGAAAAGAAACATACAACATTCTAGCTGGTGGTGAAGACAAAAGAGACGTTGACAAAAGCTGGTGGAGATAGAATAAAGAGAAACGAAAAGCAGCTGGGAGGGGATTTGCTCCATACACTCACGCACAACCCTCTCTTAACTCTCTCATCCACCAACGCTGCAGTCGTTCTTAAAGCTCCTCCCATATTACACTAACGCAACACTTCCACTTCCACTCAAGCCTTCTTTCATTTTTAAACTTCCAACCTTGCATTCATCAGCCTCCATCTCACAAAAATAATTCCTCTCCAAACTTCCAAACTCCAACCTACATTTACATCCACGCAAGCCGTCCATCCACAAAAATCACCAGCTCTTTAATCCACCAAGAAGCCTTCCATCAACGAAACTCTTTAGACAACCCCCAACATCCACCAACGCAAGCCTTCATATTTCAGCTCCAACCTCCACAAAGCACGCAGCTGCTTCCACAAGGTTGCATCCATTCACCAACCAATGCTTCTCCAAGCACTTCCACGCATCTTCCAACCACGCAAGGAGAGGGGAGAGCTCATTTTTCTACCGAAATTTGGAGCCATATTTTTCTTTTATATTTGATTCCTTCATGAGTCTATCTAGAGCTTTTGCTTGTGGATTGTTTGGCTTGATGATTTATGGCCAGAATTCTTAATTTCTCTTAGGGATTTGATATTTTGTCGATGCTTTAATATTGAATTTTGTGGAATCCATGACTGAATATTCATATGCTTGTTAATTTTCTTTGGGTTTAATTGTTTTTCCTTTGGATTATTAGAAATTGCCTTGGTATAAATTCGCCTTTGGAAAAAGGGAGTTTTTGCTAGAAGATTAAAGGAAATTTCGACTAGGATTTTCTTGAGAGTTGGGAGACCCAAGAAACTTAAGAGGTGAAAATTGAAAGTTTGGGACTTAAGAAACTCTAAGAAGAACTTAAGTAAATGATTACTAAGTGACATCTAGAGTGGATAGAATAATTTACCTTTGGGAAAAAGGGATTAATTACTCTTAAAATTCACCTACAACGTTAGGATATTTCAGTTGTGGAGGATAACTAATTTAATATTAAGGTTGAAAAAAATATCATTCCCTAAGAGAAAGTCATTCCCCATTGACTTGAATAATTTTTATTAGTCAATTGTTGCAATCTTTTCTTAATTAGTTATTGCATAGATTTGTCATATTCATAGTTATTTTGGTTTCATTAAATTGTGTAATTGCTTAGAAATTTCCTTGAGTTTTTAATAATTC
>JANKYE010000225.1:30253476-30267480 GCA_032467995.1 Erythroxylum dillonii
TCGCCTTTATCATAGGATATGGACCGGAATGACCTTCGGGCGTCCCGGTGTGTATTCTGCGGTAAGGGGGTGTTACAGGGGTCTAAAAACAACAATCAAATAAGGTTTATGCAAATTTTAAATCTAAAAAGAGAATTTAAGATGCTAAAGATGAAGAAATTCGAAGGTTTCAAGGAATATTGAAGTAAGCTCATGTCCATTGTCAATCAAATCAAATTGCTTGATGAAGATTTTCCTCATCAACGAGTAGTGGACAAGCTTCTTGTGACTCTTCCTGAAAGGAATGAGTCAAAAATTTCCTCACTTGAGAATTCTTAAGACCTATCAAAAATAATCTTTGTAAAGTTACCTAATGCTCTTCACGTTGTCGACCAAAGAAGATCAATGAGGGATAATGACATTGAAGAAAAAATTTATAGAGCTTATTTAGCCAAGACTTCATCATCAAAAGGAAGGAAAATGTTCCTTAATGTAGCAATTGTAAGAAGTTTGGTCATGAAGAAAAGAACTATCAGCGTGAGGGAAAACCTTAATATTACAAATTCAAAATATTTGAGCATTTGCGAAAGAATAGAAAATTTGAAAATGAAGAACAAACAATTTAACAAAAGTGATAAAAAAAGAAATTCATTTCTAGAGTAGTTAGTGCGATGTCCACTATGGAGAATGTGCTCCAAAATATTAAAGTGGTGATAAAGTGCATTAACAAATTTAGTGATGATAATGAGAAGTGCATCATATTGAAGAGAATTGCTACAGAAAGTGAGGAGAGAGTGCCCAATGAAGTCTGAAGTAAAGGAGAGTGTTGATTAAAGTGTTTTAAACTAATATTTAGTTATCTCCTATTTTAAAAAATACTGGTTGTATTGTTTTGTTATTTAAGCATATGTTTATTATTGAATTTTTTATTTTAAGTTGTATTTGAGTTAGTGGGATGTTCATTTTACTTAATTTTTGGAAATTTGTTTTAGATGTTAGTGGGACATGTTACCTGCTTTACATTATTTATAGCTTATGTTTATCTCTAGTTTATTACAATGTAAGCCTGTATACCTAAGTCATGAATATTATTTAATGTGAAAAATGCAATTTGCAGTTTTTTTTTAATTTCCAACATTTAAGATCTTCAAAGTAAGTATAGGGATTGCTATGTTTTAATACTGCGTATGACCTACCTTAGTTAAGGATAGCTTGGTCGATAGTCGTTAGATATAACATGAATTTTAGGGAGGTAGTTAAGTAATCAAATATGATTTATCACCCTAAAGTAATTAGAAAAATGTTTTGTTATTATCGATTAATAATGATTCGAGAAATCCTTAGTTAAAGTATAATGACACTTTGAAATTAGTTTTCAAGTGTGATTAATTGAATCAATTACTAATGATGAAAAATTAACAATATTATTAGACTTAAATAGACTAGAACTTAATTATATGCTTTAATGTTCAATTAGAACATTGCATGAGGAAATTTGAATTATACAGAAATCATACATGGAAAGATTAGTTAAAAACATTTTGAAATTATTAAATATTTAAGTAGTAATGATGGATTACTATATGAAAATCTTGATCTATGTATTTAAATTGTTTAATTAGAGAATTGAAGATAAATTAAAGAAGTTTTTTTAATCTAATCCTAAATATGATTTAGGGTTATAATTTATATCTATTGTCAACATATTTGAAAACTTAATATATCACATACAAAAAATGAGTTGAAGAAAGAAAAGGTCTTTTAATTAAGTTGCACTTAATTATAAATTTTAAGAAACTTTATGATTAAATATAAGACATTAAATAAATAACGATCAATATAAGATATGAGATCTTATTTAGACATAATTGATATTTGAATAGAATTAATTATAATTCTAATTAAATTTTAATTAAAATTAAAATTAGAATTTAATTTTAATTAAATTATTAAAATGCCGAAAGTCTGTTATAAATAGGCTTAGGCTCTAAGAAAGCTAGCACTCCTTGTGTATCCCTTTCTATAACAATTGTAGAGTTCTCTCAAAATGTTTTATGAATACCATTAGAAGATGGAAACTTATACGACTATGGTGGTTAATATGAGTTAGTTTTAGAAAAATATACGAATTAAGATTCATGTTTTATTATGTTCTATCTATTAATCATGTTATATATTTGAAGTGATTTTGACTTTAGAGAAATCATACGAAATGATTTTGTAATTATTTTGATGCACATAATCAAATTCTTTGATTTCCCAACAAGAGTTTCATTTCATTATGATCAGATAGAAAAAAAAATTGATTAGAGTTGATCACACATCGTCTGAAACTAAATCATTTAGACCGCTTATATCATTAGACAATTGGTTTGTAATTAGTAAAAACCATAAATCATTAGTTTAGCTTAGTTTTTATCATTATTGGAAATTGTTAAACAAACCAAACGAGTATATATGTATAATTTCTTATAATATATTCATAATTTTATTCAATATAATAATCAAATGCTTTAAATGTGTTATTAAAAATAATTAAAATTTTTGAATTCATTTAGAATAATAATAAAATAATTAAAAATTTTAAAATTTTATAAAGAAGTTTTAACTCAAATTTTATAATAAAATAAATTTTAACATGATAACTATGATAAAGTAAACAAATGCAAGAGGGAGGTGAATTGTGTGTGACTTAAGAAAATTTACAAGTTACTATCAATTTATGTAAAAGATAAGGCCTGCTAAATTTCAACAGAAAAGTCTATAAATAAAAGGAAATTATTTAAAAACGAAAGGAGCCTGTTAACGTTTAAAAAACGAAAGGAGCCTGTTAACATTAAAAAAACGAAAAGAGCCTGATAATGTTCAAAACGAAAGGAGTTTGTTATCGTTAAAAATGAAAAGAACTACTTGCAATATTAAAATAGATGGAGCCTATTCCAAAAGTAAAGCAACCTTTTGTTAACTAAACACATACGCTATAATGAAAAATTTTAAAACTTAAGAAAGAGAGAGTTTATATTGGTTTGGCTTATAATAAAGCCTACATCTAGTCCTAAAGTATTCAACTTAAGCATTTCACTATAAAACTTCAAGTAGTAAATTTTCATGAGACTCTCCAAGTCACAAGTGCGTATTTTTAAAGGTTCTTCAACTTTTCACACTCATAGTGTTTAACAAGCGTCTACGAACTCTCAACAAAAAAATGTATAAAGGGTTTAATAGTCGCTCTCAATGGAGTGTTTTTACTTTCTAAGGAAAAAGGAGTTTGATATAATATAACTTTCAAGAA
Source organism: Erythroxylum dillonii (assembly GCA_032467995.1). NCBI lineage: Eukaryota > Viridiplantae > Streptophyta > Magnoliopsida > Malpighiales > Erythroxylaceae > Erythroxylum > Erythroxylum dillonii. Next base: position 30,256,748 of record JANKYE010000225.1, read on the forward strand.
TATTGATGATGTTGAAGTATTTAACAAATCTGTGTATTATTCACAAATGTAGTGGCTCTTCTTTAAATAGACATTTTCTTCAACTAATCGTTGTTTGATTTTAATTCTGAGTTGACTTTGTATCTAACGAATCTTCGATATCTCTACTGAAATCTTTCAATATTTAGATGTTAAGAGAAAAGCTTTGTAAAAAATTTAGGAGCTAATTGTTCAAATTAGTGAGATCCTTTCAAATGTTGTGGAATCATTTCTAATAAGGTAAGTTCATTAAAAAGGTTTCTGCAAGAAAGAAAACATTTATCGTATCACAAATAACTAGAGTTTATTTCCTTAAAAGAAATTGTATCGTTACCCTTTTGAAAGGAAATAATCAAAACTTGAAATTTGAAATATTATTTCGTTATCGTCAAAATCATTACTGTAAAACCTTGAGCTAACATTCTCTCCTTTTTTATGATGACAAGCAATAATAGATATATTTTCATTATTCAAATAATAATAAAGGATTTCGAAAGATACCTGTAATCTTTATAAGTCAATCGTGATTAGAAAGAGCCTTTTTTATAACTTCTGATAAGGAGCCTATCGTTTGAAAGATAACTGAGGCATATCACAGATTCAGTACAACGATATTTCAACAGATAGCAATTCATCATGTAAGATTAACATCATGCAAAATATAGCAAAATATATCATCTCTTAACTATCCCTCTTTGTCATTATCAAGAAAGAATGGAAAGAACTAAACAATCAAGAAGTATATCAGAATTGCACAAAGATGTAAAAACGAGTTGTCAAAATAGCGCGCACATTTTAAAAACTGAAATGAAACCACTTAGTAACTACCTTTTTAAGAAACATTTGCTCTAGCCTATTAAACTAAGAGGAGCCTGGTAAAGAGCGAATTAGAAGGAGCCTACTAATATCTGTAAAAAGGAGTACCATAATATCTTGAAACATAATTAAATGTTAGATAATCTGCACATACCAAACTTTTTTCTTAATAAAAAAAATCTATCGTCTAAAAGTGGCTTAGTAAAGATATCATCTACTTGCTTTTCAGCTTTAACATGCAAAAGATCAATGGTTCCTTCTAAAACATGATCTCTAAGAAAATAATGTTTGATTTCTATATGTTTAGTCTTAGAATGATGCACATGATTTTTAGAGAGATTTATTGCACTTGTATTGTCACATAGTATAAGAATATGATCAAAGTTTAGAGAAAAATTCCAAAGTTGATGTTTCATCCATAAGATTTGAGTGCAATACCTGGCAGCTGCTATATATTCCACTTTAGTTGTCGAAAGCGTTGTGCAATTTTGTTTCTTCCAAGAACATGAAACTAGACATCCTTCAAGAAATTGTCAATGACTACTTATGCTTTTCCTATCAACTTTATCACCTACATAATCTGCATCACAATAGCCAACTATGTTAAAAGAATTAGTTTTTGGGTACCATAATCCAAAGTCCAAAGTTTGACAAAAATAGCGAAAGATCCTCATGATTGCTTGAAGGTGGCTCTCTTTTGGATTTGATTGAACGCATGCGCAAAAACACACACTAAGCATAATATCTAGTCTTGAGCTTATGAGATATAATAGTGATCCAATCATTCCTCTATACTTTGTCTCATCTGTAGCTTCACCTTCTTCATCCTTATTTAGTTCCAGAATACATAGGAGTACCTATCGATTTGGAATTCTCAAAATGATATTTCTTGAGGAATTCCTTTGTGTATTTATCTTGACTAATGAAGATTCCTTTTTCTATTTTCCTAATTACAACCCAAGAAAGAAAGCTAGTTATCCCATCATCCTCATTTCAAACTCTCCCAACATTAAAGCTGAGAATTCTTCATAAAAGGATTGATTAGTAGCACCAAATATTATGTCATCAACACATAATTACACTATGAGTAAATCGTTCTCCCTTTTCTTAATAAATAAGGTTTTATCTACCTTTCCTCTTTTGAAGTTATTCTCAAGCAGAAAGTTACTTAACCTTTAATTCCATACTCGAGGAACCTGCTTTAGACCATATAGAGCTTTAGTCAACTTCATCATGTAATCAGGATCGTTTTCATCTTCAAAACTTAAAGGATGCTTAACAAACACTTCTTCGTTAATATATCCCTTTAAGAAGGCACTTTTAACATCCATTTGGATTAATTTAAATTTTCTATAGCATGCAAAGGCAAGTAAAATTCTAATTGATTCTAATTTAGCAACAGGTGCATAGGTCTCATCAAAATCAATACCTTCCTGTTGATTATAACCTTGACCTACAAGTCTAGCTTTGTTTCTTATCTCTTTACCATTTTTGTCAAGTTTGTTTTAAAAAACCCAACGTGTTCTAATGATAACGAGGTACTAGATTTTAAACTTTTTTTTTGTCAAACTGATTTAGTTCATATTTCATTTCTAAGACTCAATTTTCATCAGTAAGAGCCTCTTCAACTGTCTTTGGCTCTAAATGTGAAATGAAGGCATCATAATTGTGTTTCAAAGGATGATCTAGTTCTTATAATTTCAGAAGGGTCTCCTAGAGTGTATAGATATGTATCTAGACTTCTTCATTCTCTTGGTATTCTTCGTTGCATAGGCTTCTGTTGAGATGAAGGAGCCTGTTCCATCCTGGCTTCAGAAGAACCCTCTTGAACTTGTAATTTCGAAGGTACTATGGGTGTAGTTTGAATCTGTGATGTATTTTTATGAACCGAAGGATGCTCTTCATCATTTGAATCAGCTATTGTTTTCGAGGTTAATGCTTCATCAAATACCACATGTATTGATTCTTCTATCCCCTTTGTTCTTTTATTACAAACTTTGAATCCTTTACTGGCAGTATTATAACTCAGAAAAATAGCTTCATCTGATCTCACAACAAAATTTTCAAGATCGTGCTTCCCATTATTTAATATGAAACACTTACAGCCAAACGCTCAAAAATAAGCAATATTCAATTTTCTTCCTTTCCACAACTCATAGGGGGTCTTTTTGAGAATAGGTCTTATAAGGCACCTATTAAGTATGTAACAAGCAGTAGATATAGCTTCTGCCCAGTAAATACGAGGTAGACGACTTTCACTCAGCATTGTCTTGGCCATATCAACAAAAGTCATGTTCTTTCACTCAACAACTCCCTTTTGTTGAGGAGTCCTTGAGCATGAAAAATTATGAGTTATGCATTTTCATTACAGAAATTTTCAAATTTTCTGTTATTGAATTCTCCTCAATGATTGCTCTAAATAGATGTAATGTAGTACCTTTTTTCAATTTGAATGTTTTGTAAAACTTCTAAAAAACTCCATCTTGCCTTGCAATATAGTTGAAATGTGATATTTCACCTGTCATGTGTATTGAACAATCATTATCAACTATCCATTGATTTTCTCTTATTTCTATTCTGAAACATATCTTTAAAATGTATTATTTCATTTGAGGTATCCAAATTTTTATATGTCCTTTCAGGTTAGTAGTTTGACCATTTGGTCTCCAAATATACATTTGAGATAATGTCTTCATTTTTCGAAAGTTACAGGAATGACTAATATGACCATGTCTACCATAGTAATTGCACAAAACAGATGAATGAGAATTATTGTAATTTTTGCTATCTATTAGATTCCTACTATTTTGACTGTGGCTATTGTTGGATTTAACAAAAAAATTCTTGTATGACCTCATATTATTATTTTCATTATAACATATTCTAGCCTTATCAAAAATACCTTTACCATTCCCAAGTAATTCATCAAGATTATTCCTTCCATCAACAAAATTGGCAAGATCCTTTTCTAAAGAAATTATTTTTTTGGAAAATTTTTCTTTCTCAAGTTCTAAAGTAGCAACTTTTTCTTTTAATTGTTTTACCTAAATAGAATCATTTTCAAGCATTGCATTCTCTAATTGACTTACCTTTTATTCCAAGAATTCCTTTTCAGAGATCTTTTACTTATTGTCATTTTCAAGTGATATAAATTTAGACAAAAAAATTTTATTCTCATATTATAATGATTTAATCTTATTTGTCAAGGATGCATCATTATTTTTGGACTTCTTAATCTTTTTGAAATGCTTCATTGTTAATTTTTTATACTAATCATACAGTTTATGATATGCATCTCGTAATTCATCAATGTTAATATCATGGAAAAAATAATATACCCCATCGTCTCCTAATGCAGCCATAAAACAAACATTGTTGACTTCTTCAAGCTCTTATTCTTCAAAGTTTTCAAAATCCTCATCTGATTAGGCTGCAGTCATAGCTTACTTTTTGAGTTTAGTGTTCTTTATTTTTATCCTTTTAAAGAAGAGGACATTCTGGTCTTGTGTGTCTAGGCTTCTTGTTGTGATAGCATATGATTTGATTGTTTTGTGTATTGCTAATGCTACTACTGCCTTTAGATAGAAATATGTTATTTCCACTTTTCTCGTTTCCTTCTCTTTTCTTCATTAGCTTCTTTTTGTAGAAACATACATATTTTTGACTATGAAATTGAATTCTTCATCTCCACCTATTTGAAACTCAGTGTCACTTTCATCAACGTTTAATGGATTTGATTCATTAGCTGCTTTTAGTGCCATTTCTCTTCCATATAAAGACCCTTCATCTCGCCTAAGCTCAGCTTCATGGATGATCAAGTTTCCTCCTAACCAGTTGAGTGAATTAGTGTTGAGACCTTTTGCAGTTTCTAGAGTTATCACTTAAGTCTCTATTCCTTTGGCAATGACCTTAGAATCTTCATTACAAGGTCATCATTGAGATGTACCTTTCCTAAGTTCTTTAAGGTTGTGATGACGTTTTTGAAACGTTCGAAGAATTCGTCTATATCCTCTCCCTGTTTCATGTAAATAGTTTCGTATTGATGGACTAAAAGACTTATTCTATATTTCTTTACCTCATTCGTTCCTTCAAAAGTAACTTGAAGTTTGTCCCACATTTCCTTTGATGTAGAATAGTAGGATATCTTTCTATTATGGAGATATTGCACAGATTAGATAATGTCTTGATTTGGCATTCAGCTATGCGTTTCTTCTATCAGCATCAGTCTATACTTCGTCGTCAGTAGCAGGAGGTGTAGCTCCAATTTTGATATCTTACCAAATTTCGATATTCGCAAATTGAAGATAAATAGTCAATCTCTCTTTCCAATGAGAATAGTTGTTTCCATTGAAATATGGATGCTTTGAGATGGATTGTCCTTCAAGACTTCTCAAATTGTTTGTCATGATCTATCATCTGCCGTAAAACACAATAATTGTGAAACTTCTCTCTGATACAAAATGATAAAACAAAGACACACAAAACGGGGAGGAGGAGTGAATTTTGTATGACATAAAAAATTTATAAGTTACTATCAATTCGTGTAAATGATAATTTCAACAGAAAAGTCTATAAATAGAAGGAGCCTATTAAAAAATGAAAGAAGTATGTTAACGTTTAAAAAAACGAAAGGATCATATTAATATTAAAAAAGAAAGGAGTCTGTTAACATTTAAAATGAAAAAGAGCCTGTTAATGTTAAAAACGAAAGGAACCTCTTGCAATATTAAAACAGAAAGAGCCTATTCGAAAAGTAAATGAGCCTCATGTAAATTAAACATACATATTGTAATACGAAAATTTAAAAGTTAAGAAAGAGAGAGTGACACAGTCGATTTATACTGGTTCAGCTTATAATAAAGCCTATGTCCAGTTTTCAAGTATTCAACTTGAGTATTTCACTATAAAACTCTAAGTAGTAAATTTTCACGAACCTCTCTAAGCTCACAAGTACATATTTTTCAAGGTTCTTTAACCTTTCACACTCGTAGTGTTTAACAAGCCTATATAAGCTCTCAACAAAAAGAAATATAAAGGGTTTAACAGTCTCTCTCAATAGAGTGTTTTCACTTTCTAAGATATAAAGGAGTTTGATATAAATATAAATTTTAAGAATATTGATGCTGGGGAAGTATTTCGTAAATCTGTGTATTATTCGCAAATGTAGTGACTGTAACATACCAGTTCCATAGAGCATATGCCTGAATATCCAGATGATATTCGAGAACATACCCTATTAGAATGACATGTTAGAACAGTCACATTAACTTATTATGGCATCACGCATAACACAAGTATTCAAAATGATCAAATCCCCTCATTTTATTCACAAAATAAACTTACTTATATTGTATCATTACAATTCATATCCATGTATTTACATTACATAACATTTGAGAATTTACAACTCCATACAAAATGTTTAACATGAAATGAGAAGCTAAACAAACACATCCTAACTACACTCCTCAGATATCAACTGACCAGACCTTTGAGCTATTTTTATTCTTAAAATGACAATACTAGAATTCTACTTGGTTGCTTTAGAAGTTAGAACTCCCATATACCTGAAAATTATCGTTGCAATTTTAATGAGTTTGTGAACTTAGTAAGTAAACTATCATCGATATGCTCACTCCAATCAAAACACAAAGTCAAGTATATAACCAATTTCAAGAAGTTTAACACATTATCTAGTATCAAATCCCAGATCACATTTTGTCATATTTCATCAAGTACAAGTACAATATGTATACAAACATTTCATAACACTATTTCAAAACAATCCATCAATTTATCTCAATCATTCATATGATATATGTACAGTTATATATATACACATGCATATAGGACTTCATTTTCATTTTTCTTTGTTATAGTCGAGTGCCTATTTCCTGTCCTATACCCGTTGTGGATACCAGGCTCATTTCATTTATTGTCCCGTATCTGTTGTAGATATTGGGCTTATTATTAACTGAGCCTATGGCTCTTTGTGCACATTTCTTGAGCTTAACGTTTTTTTGGTTTACATTGGTCACTCCGATCACAACTTCTTTATCTAATCATGCATATCAATGTAATAGAATGCATCAATTCATATAATATGCTATCAATACTTTTCATTCAATGTGCTTATGTCATTTATCACATTCTTCGGACCTGAGCCCAGCATTCAATATTCAGTTGAGTATACATTTCACATTACGCATGCAATTTGAAAGCATTTATAATACATTCCCGAATATCAAACTCCTCAGACAAACAATGTCGGAACTTATCACAATCACATATGTAACAATTCAATAAATAAAATTTAAATAAAAACAAATCAATCATAGTGAGAAACATCTAGGTTAACTTACAGTACGCTCCAGAAAAGCTATTGCCTTGATGATCCGATAATGTCTAGATGTTGACAATCAACTTGTGCTTCTTTGGTCATGCAATACACATATATTTTACACATTACTAAAATGATCAATCATATGATTATTCATTAATGCATATGTATATGTGTCATGTTCAATGCATGCTCAATTGAGTTTTAGGGTATGTATTTTTATACATAGATCTTAACCATTCAATTTATGCTTATACACCCTAAGACCATTCAAACATTATATTTTGTATACTTACCATTTTGCAATCAGGTTTGTACCTTTAAGTTAGCTTGATTCACTCCAAATTCATTAACCATACTTTACACTTATCCTTGAACACTTTCATGATAAAAAAGCCTCTTATAACACACACGTAATTGTTACTTTAAATATGGAATTTCAGCAAGCTAGATCTATACATTCACCAAACTTTTTCCAGCAATATATATTCATACATTTACCCAATTCTAATTCATAATTACCCCATGTTCTTCAATGCTCATTCATCCATACCTTATACAAATTACTCATGTCCTTAAGATCATGTTTGCATTAAAAGAACTCATTATTCCTTTAACAAATCATAATTTCCATGTGTGAACTCAACTACATCAAAACAATCCATTCTTTAGGTTATGACATCAATTAACTACATAAACTTATTAAGCTCTTAACCAATTAATCAAGCAACAGTATAGGCTCATTCCTAGCCTTAATCAAGTCCAAATATACCAATTTAGAGTGAAATTTCTCAGCTAGTTCGACATGTATACAAGGCTGAAATTAAAATTCCAGAATTTGCCATCAACATCACTAATGTGTGTAACTTTAGTACCATCAATACTTCACAAATTTTACAAGCTTAAAGACAGCACTAACACCTGCAATTTTCCATATTTCATGTCCTTTAAGGTTACTTCATTTCAGGTTAATTTAACTTCCATATTGGTTATACTAAGGTTTACAAAATTCTGCTCACTTATGTCATTAACAGTCACTTTTTACAAACACATCTACACTTCTAATTTTCCAGATTCAAGAACACTTACCATGAATCCACCTTCATTTATACTTCAAATCTCAACCTAAATCATCCATTTAACAGTCTATAACCTACTGTTTTCATACATCAATAACAAAACAGAAAAGTAACCAATTCATCCATCACATTCCAGCGTAACATCATCATCAACGCCACATGCATTCCATCCCAATTCAGTGATCATAAAGTTTCTATTTCAACATGTCACAAAGATCATAATTTCATTTACTTATTTAACTCAAGTTCCACCTCAATGATTAAGCTAATTTAGCTCTCCATATATACAAATTCATTTAAGTACAAGATGGAAGTAAAATGATTTTAGCAAAGGCAAAATGATGATAACATATTAGCACTATCTTTGAGCAGATTTTTATATGGATCTTGAAGTGACTATAAACAAAATTGAATCAAAATTTAAAAGTTGTGAGGGTGTGTGAGTATTTCGGTGGTGAGAGTAAAGGAAAGAAGAAGAATGAACACAACAGAAACTATCGCTGCAGTAGCTTAACTCATTAGGTATTAGGTGTCACTACTATACAATGACATTTGTCACCTATGTATATAAGTCACTTGTCCTCTCCATAAGCTGCCATTTTGTCACAATTATCCTAGGTCATTTGTCACTCAATCACTGCTGCCATTTGTCACTTAATTTCCTATGCCATTTGTCGCTTAATTTTCCATACTAAATGTCACTCATTTGATAGACTGAGTCATCCTAAATTTTTATATGTCAACTTATCTTGCCACTTGACATTTTTCTTAGACTAAATATATATTTTAATTCATCAATTTTCTAATTGTAACAATTAATTCCAAATGTACTACTTGTAATCCACAAACTAAAATTCAAGACATAAGCAATACACATTCAAATCATAATCATTTTAAACCTTTCATACCTCGGAATATGTCAATTGAGTGCAATTTTCCTAAATCAACATTTATGTGTATATATATGCTCATGTTATGCATGTGAATGAAATCATATCCCAATGTACCAATTCTTTCTAATATACTGCAATTCATGTGACTATCACTCTAATCCCTCAATAGGTTAGGAAATAGATTATTACAATGACTCTTCCTTAAGTGGATATTTTCTTCAACTAGTCATTGCTTCATTTTAATTATGAGTTGACTTTGTATCTAATGAATCTTCGATGTCATTTATGCTAGAATCTTCCAATATTCAGATGTTAAGAGAAAAAATTTGTCAAAAATTTCGGAGCTAATTATTTGAATTAGTAAGATCCTTCTGAATGACGTGGAATCATTTCTAATAAGGTAAGTTTATTAAAAAGATCCCTGCAAGAAAAAAGCATTTATCCTATCTCAAACAACTAGAGTTTATTTCCTTAAAAAATTCGTATCGTATCTTTTTGAAAAGAAATAATTCAAATTTAAATTTTGAAATATTATATCGTTATCATCAAAATCATTAATATAAAACCTTTAGTTAACAAACTATTTATTTGATACTTGTTTAATCAAAATTTTTTTGACAATGGATAAGGTCAACTATTCTTTAGCCTCTAGTTAATTAAGGTTCAGTGGTTCAACTAGAAAAAAATTAAAATCAAAGTTGAATTTAAATTTAAATTTCGGTATAGATACCTATATGTCATAAAAGACATCTAGTCCCATCATACCTGAGTCCCCTCTAGAGTCTAGAGGGAAATGTGATTAAGTAACCTCTCATTAGGTTTAGCTTTGCTCTGCCTCCTGCAAGTTTTATGATTTTCATTCCAAGATCTCTATTCATGAATTATGTGCAAGGATGCTTTACTGCAAATAGGAGAGTGATGAATTAAGTATTCTCCTTACTAGAAACAGGTCAAAGTACTCATCTTTTTTTAAGAAAAATAATTTTTGTATTGTTTAATTATTGAATTATATCAAGTTAAAATAAAAACTACATTCTTTAATGCCTGTGCAATTCCTTTCCAAGGCAAAATGCATGCATTTTTATTAAGTGTATATTCACTTTTGTGATTGTAAAAAATTCTATATGTTTTTTAAAATTCTTATATATTCTCGCAAAGGCGAATTTATTTTTAAGTTAGGAAAAATCTACCTTTAAATATTTCACAAAAGAGCTTTTGTAAAAAGGGAAGACAAAGTATGCAGTTACTGTCATGAAGTCGGACATCTTAGGGAGACTTGCTTCAAGCTGCACGGGGTACCAGAATGGTATAAAGAACTTCAACGAAAAAAGGGAAAGGCACATTTGCAGGAGCAACAATGCTGGACAGCCCAATTAATGAAGAACAAGAACCACAGGAAAAACAGATGGATGTTGCCGCACTCACAAAACAAGTGCAGGAACTTATGCAAATTGTCAAAGATAAACAAGTTGTTCAAGCACATCATGTAGCGTACAATAGCTTTGTAGGTAAGTGCTCTACCCCTAATGATTCATTTTCTAGTAGTGAAAAATGTGACAGTGATTCATGGATAGTAGATTCAGGAGC
>JANKYE010000225.1:30267580-30280803 GCA_032467995.1 Erythroxylum dillonii
TCACGAGCGCACCAAACATCTGGAAATAGACTGTCACCTCGTCCGGCATGCTGTTAAGGAAGGTTTCATCACTACTATTCATGTTCCTTCCACACAACAGTTGGCTGATAGTTTCACCAAGGCTATATCTGCAGACACAATCCGTATCACTAGTGCCAAGTTGGGTTTCGTAGACTTCCCAACTTGAGGAGGGGATGTTGGTAGAACGTAAACATCACGAGATCACTCCTCTACACCACAGCAGATACCTCCTCGTCTAACCACCTCAACAGAGAGGACACACACGACAGAGAGGACACACCCGCATAGCTCTGTACCTCAACAGACAAGACACACACAACAGTTAGGACACACCCGCATACCTCTGTAAATATGTTACTACAGAAACCGTTAGCTGCTTGTATATATATACGTAGTTTGTATAGTGTTTTTCTTAGCAATATATGAAAACGCAAATTGCTCCTCTCTCTTTCTCTCTCTCTCTCCCTCCCACTTCATTCATCGGTTAATGATGAAGGTATCAACTTAAAACTTTACAGACTCTCACCGTTAATTTTCTTTTTTATTTTTCTAGTTTAATCCACTCATTTAATGCTTCAAATTGGCGTAGATCTACTCTGAGAAGCGTTATTAAATCTCTTAATTAAATAATTATTAAATATGTGTAAAAAAGTCAACTGTTCAAAGAAAATACAAAATTATTGGACGGGAAGTAAATATAATGTACACGCAGGAAGGTAAGAGTGCAACAAGACATGGAATGAAGTCGTCATAGCAATCAAGCACTTCTTAAAACTGTGACATATACCACACTTCTTGAACTGCATTTTAGTACAAAAAGCGACCTATCGATAGGCCTTTGCGGAAGAAAACAAAGAAGGAAGGAAAAGAAAGTTCTCATGAAACCAGCTAGTGCAATAAGTGGGGGTAGGCACATGCTTATCATTCTTTAAATGCACTACAAAATAAAACACTGGTTTCACCATTAAAAAAAAAATACTGGACCCCCATTAAGCTGTATTACATCACATCTTTTGGGAGTAGAAAGATAACGATGGCGGATGGGGGGGCCTTACACATACATAACGAACTTCGTTGCAGCTAGACGCATGTGACCCTGTACGATTGTGAAATTAAAAGAATTGTAAAAGCTCGTCATTCTATCAGACTCCATAAAACTAGTATACACTGACGGTATAAACCAATCATATCATAACTACTTGACTCATCAGTCCTATAAAACTAAATAAATGAAACTAGCAATTTATTTAAAGATTTCTTGATCTAATGTTACACTCTAGTGCCGTTTTTGGCACCAAAACTGTTAATTATCCTGTTTCCATGGTCTAGGAAAGCCCATGTTCTCTGCAGGGAAGGACGGAATGTGTATGTGGCTGCAAACCTGCTAGCGTACTCGCCAGATGATAAGAAACTGTGGAACTAAAACTCGTGATGATACTCTTCCTGTTTCTGTTACATGTAGCTACAGAGTGACACTTAGGAGGTTCTTTAGTTCATGTTGAATCTATAAAATCCTGGAACGGGAACAAAACGCATTAAGAGTGGTGGTCCATACCTGAATACTGCAGTGGCAATTCCGTGATTTTGCTGTTCCAACATAACACTAGCTATTCGCTAAAATCACCTCTATCCTTCTCAAAGGAATGTTTAATTTGTTTTTATTCATATTATAGTAAATTCTAAATCTTGACAGAGTCCAAAGCAAATTAAATGACATGAAAAGATAATGCCAACTATCACAAACTGAGCCTTAAGAGCTCCTTTTACACAGAAAAAGTAGCCAAAGGGTCCAAAATTAGCAGAAAAGAACTCCATACAAGATCAAAGATGATCAAGGAAGCAAAATAGTCTATGCCCATTACTTCACAGCCTGTAATGTAGAGAGTCCTTGAAAATCCATATGAAGCCGACCATTCAAGATAATTCCAAGCCATCCCATGTGACAATTTTCTTTTTATTTGTTCCTGATGTGCCTGTATTATTTGCTCGATTTTCATAGTTTCCTACTTATTGTCTCCGCTCCAACTCAATACTAGAAGCAATCGTTTCCGAGAAGATCTTCCCCGAGTTCTTGATCTTTGTGTAGCACCATGTGGGACTCAGAGACCGGGCCAATTGGTGGCCGAGATTATGGAAATGGAGTCCTTACCTCAAGCAAGCATGGTGTGAAGACTGATGGGTTTGAGCTGAGGGACCAGTCATGGTACGTAGGTGAATTAGTTTCTTTGCTCTCTTCTAAAGTCGAGCTTTCCGGCTTTTGCTTGCTCTTCTTTTGCATATCCGATGGATATTCTGCAAACATGTTATGTATCTTTTTTCCCCCTGTTTTTTGTTGCTCCTGTCAGCGGTTGAGTTCAGTTTTTCTTAAAACTAATTTCCCCACAAAAAAAAAAAAAAACTAATTTAAGCACTCTTTTAACTGCCGAATACGCTGTCTCATGTAATGAATATGCAGGTACGTTGCAACTGATATTCCTAGCGATCTTCTTGTTAGGATTGGTGAAGTCAACTTCCACTTGCACAAGGTAGCTTCCTTCATTCTGATGCTTGGATTTCACTTCTCTTAATAAGGTTCAAAAATATAGTTGACTAAAAAGTACGTTTCTTGAATTCTTTTCTGTTCTCGCGTAAGTATCCACTGCTTTCAAGGAGCGGAAAGATGAATAGATTAATATACGAATCGCGAGACCCTGACCTGAACAAGATAGTATTAGATGATCTCCCTGGTGGACCTGAAGCATTCGAGCTTGCAGCCAAGTTTTGTTATGGAATTGCTGTTGATCTAACAGCAGCAAATATCTCTGGCCTGAGATGTGCCGCAGAGTACCTTGAAATGACAGAGGACTTGGAAGAAGGTAACCTTATCTTCAAAACCGAGGCGTTTCTCAGTTACGTGGTGTTGTCTTCATGGAGGGACTCTATATTAGTATTGAAAAGCTGTGAGAAGCTCTCTCCATGGGCAGAGAACCTTCAAATTGTTCGAAGATGCAGCGAGTCCATTGCCTGGAAAGCTTGTGCGAATCCGAAAGGAATAAGATGGGCTTACACAGGAAGACCACCTAAAGTCTCTAGTCCGAAATGGAATGATGTGAAGGACTCGAGTCCAAGTAGAAACTCACCAGTTCCCCCCGATTGGTGGTTCGAAGATGTTTCGCTCCTTAGGATTGATCACTTTGTTAGAGTAATGACTGCAATCAAAGTAAAAGGGATGAGATTTGAATTGATTGGAGCTGCAATTATGCATTATTCATTCAAATGGCTTCCGGGTTTGATCAAAGATGGAGGCGGGGCAGTGGATGAGCTAGGAAGTAATAGCAGCAATAACAGTAATAGTAGTAGCAGTGGAAGTTGGAAAGGTGGACTACATATGGTCGTGGCCGGAACTAAAGACGGCCCTCCATCAGTTCAGTCCAAAGATAAACGGATGATTGTTGAGAGTCTAATAAGCATAATTCCACCGCAAAAGGACAGCGTTTCTTGCAGTTTCCTACTCCATCTTCTTAGCACGGCAAATATGTTGAAGGTGGCACCTGCTTTGGTCACTGAATTAGAAAAACGAGTGGGAATGCAGTTTGAACAGGCCACACTTGCTGATCTTTTAATTCCTTCTTACAATAAGAGTGAGACATTGTATGATGTAGATCTTGTACAGAGGCTTTTGGAGCATTTTCTAGTTCAGGAACAGACAGAAAGTTCAAGTCCAAGTAGACGATCATTATCCGATAAGCACATGTACGAAGGTCCCCAAATGGTTTCAAATCCTAATGCCAAGATGAGAGTCGCGAGGCTTGTTGACAGCTATCTGACGGAAGTGGCCAGGGATAGGAGCCTTTCTTTGACAAAGTTCCAGGTACTTGCAGAAGCCTTGCCTGAATCTGCAAGAACTTGCGACGATGGATTATATCGAGCAGTTGATTCTTATCTTAAGGTAAGGTCCTCTATGGCTCTTCTGTAAAGAAGGATGACTTTCAGTCTTATTTGAGATTGGCATGCACACATGAATGATACATAATTTGTTCAATTTATTTACATTGTCACAGAGCCGAGTGCGTTAAGATACCAAATATCCGTGAAAGATAAGGTCGTTATACATAACATGTGGAGATGATAAGTACACTAGATAAACAAATTCACATACCATCAAATAGTTTATGTTGTCGTTAGTGACTCAACAAGATTATATCAACATAAAACGTTGATATTAACAAATGAATGGAACTTCAATTATCTTACAATTCAACAGGCACATCCGACACTCTCTGAGCACGAAAGGAAACGCCTCTGCCGCGTGATGGACTGCCAGAAGCTCTCCGTTGATGCTTGTATGCACGCCGCACAAAATGAAAGACTGCCTCTTCGGGTGGTTGTGCAAGTTCTGTTCTCGGAACAGGTCAAGATTAGCAATGCAATAGCCAACAGCTCACTAAAACAAGTTGGCGAAACCCAGTACCAGCCAGTCATATCAAACCGGAAAACACTACTTGAAGGGACTCCACTGTCATTCCAAGAAGGATGGTCAGCCGCTAAAAAGGACATCAACACACTCAAATTTGAACTGGAGAGTGTGAAAACTAAGTACCTTGAGCTCCAAAATGACATGGAGACTCTACAGAGACAATTTGATAAGCTGGCAAATAAAAAACAAACATCAGCTTGGGCTAGTGGGTGGAAGAAACTGAGCAAATTCACTAAGATGACTAATCTAGAAAGTCATGATATTGGAACTCAGCTACCAGCTACTGGAGAACAGACTAGAAAGGCACCTAGAAGGTGGAGAAATTCAATCTCATAATGACACAGCATAATTGTGACGGAAGGAAACCTTAAAAAGTTTCGATTCAGTGTTCCTCCTCTCTTTTCTTCTTCATTTTCTGTCTCTGGAAGTTAACCATCCTTTCATTTCTATTTTTTCCCCCTTCTTTCCAATCTTAATTCTTTTACAACTATTTCAAGGAACCTTAAATTATTTGCCGAAGTATAATGTGTCACTCAACTCTTTTATCTCGTTACCTGTTCATGACTTGTTTTAATTTTTACTCGGTGGGAAGGAAATCTACTTAATTGTCACACACCCTTCTGAGATACAAACAAGCCTCATATTCACAGGAAAAAAAAAAAAAGAAGAAGAAGAAGAAGCAAAACTGCAAGCGATTGAAAATATTGTGTTGCTTATGGATAAAATGAAGGGATGTCGAAAACTGATGGAGTGGAGCCCTGGGAAAGAAACCCGTCAGATTATGTACAACGTTGAGATATGAAATAGCAGAATGGTATGTCTGCATGATTGCACATCCAGAAACTTGTCAAAGCCTACTGCAATTGTCAGCAACTGAACCTAAAGTATGGTTTCATGCTCAAACTGCGACTACACACAAGTATATCATCATCTAAAAGGAGTTTGTTTAATCTGTGTACAAAAATAATTAGCAGCTTCATGACATAGATGAAGGATGCTGGCAGTTACCAGAATCATAAACAGTGAGCGCATAACGAGTGTTTAAGCTACTTCAAGATTCAGATAAGCTATTTCGTACATGAGATTTGAGAAGCTGTGTTTTAGAAAATCTATAAAGGTCGAAAATAAAATGTTGATAAGATGTGTGTTGGAAGCAGAAACAAGTCCCAATTCATCACACCGACACCGCCACCAGCATCATCACCTTACATTACACACGTGGCCTTACCACTCAGCCAATGCGATTAAGTACGTCCAATAGAATTTAACTTGTTTGCGAGAGAGATTCTTTTGAAGGTTATCAGAAAAGGAAGAAATACAAAGCTGTCAGATTTTCCCTCAAAATCTTCTTCACCACCAACTCTGGCTCAATTCTATCCCATTCTATCTTAGCCATCCATTTACGTAAAACTTACATAAATGACTAGGATGAAATGATACAGGATTGGGCCAGAGTTACTGGCACAGAGGATCACATCCCTTCAAATTTGACCTACAACACGGCCCTTTTCAGTTATTAATGGCGGCGTAACACTTTAAGATAGTATTAATCGAAATCACCCAAGCGTACTTCAATCTGCAAACAAGGGTTGTTGTAGATTATTTATATTCGCAGGATCAAAACAAGTGTACATGCATTCACTATAAACCACAAAGTGTTTTTAATACAAGTATTGGTGTGACATCCCAGGAGTATGTAAATTTAGTTTATTCCAAATTATCAATTACTAAATTTATTAAGACAATGACCTAAGCTTTTAAGATTATTTCTCTCACACACACTTAGGCAATGGATTTACGTGACTGATGCTTGGCATAAATGGCTAGCCCATTTCATTTCCTTTTCTTTGTGGCTAAGTATCCAACTATTTTCAAATTCTTACTCTGTGTCAGTTCTACCCTAGAGTTATACTACTATATAAACACTCCTATAGAAGTTCTTTGTAACATGTATTGGTGTGCTTTTCATTAGTCTCCGAGTTTACGTGAGGGAGAGAGAAAACATTTTCTCCTTCGCTTAGTGCATATTTTCGAGCTCTCTTTACCCTGTGCATTTTTCTCCCAAAACTCGGATTTCTCAAGTAAAAAATTTTTGTGTGCTTCTACTGCTTTTCTTTATTTACTTGATTGATTCTATTACTTCCGCGACTACTAACACAACAAACTGGTATTATAATCAGGTTCATTTCGATCAATCAAGTCTTGTCACCATGTCTCCTTCAACCAAATTTGACATTGACAAGTTCGACGAAAAAATTAAAATTTCTATTTGGAAGGTCCAGGTGCAAGCTGGTCTCACAAAACATGGATTAAAGAAAGCTCTGTCTGATAAGACAAAGAAACCTACCAATATGTCAAATGAGGATTGGGAAGAGTTAAACATAAAAACCTTGTCTACTATTTAGTTATGCTTGATGTGTGAAGTGCTTTAGGAAGTAGTCCATGAGACTATAGCTGCAAGACTTTGGTTGAAATTAGAGTCCCTTTATATGACGAAGAGTTTGTCCAACAAACTTTGTCTCAAAGAACGTCTATTTACGTTCAAGATGTCCGAAGGTACACCTATCTTATCTCAACTTGATGAATTTAATTTCATTATTATTGATTTGGAAAATCTTGATGTTAAAATTGATGATACAGATCAAGCCCTGCTTCTTGTTATTTCAATACCTCATTCGTGTAAGCACTTTAAAGAAATTATGCTTTATGGTAACCGTGAAACTCTCTCCTTAGAAAAGTTAAATTTGCTTTATTGTCTAAAAAAAAGTTTGATACTTCCCTTGAGGAGGAGGCTGAGGGTTTAACGATTAGAGGTAGAACTTTTGAAAAGGGGGAGAGCAGTAAGAGCTGTAGGAAGCCTAGATTTAAGTCTAGAGATAGAGATGCCAATATTATACATAAATATTGCAAGAAACTCAGACACAAGGTCTTGGACTGTTACAAATTGAAAAATAAATTCAAAAAAGAAGGTAAAAAAGGGTAATCAATCTGATTCCACCCTCGAGGTTACTCTAGTTGATTCTAGTTCAGGAAGTGATGTTCTTTTGGTTATCCAAGGCAAACAATTACCCAAAGATGAATGGATCTTAGACTTCGATTGTACTTTTCATATATGTCCTCACAGGGATTAGTTTGCCACTTATAAGGGTGTTGTCCTTATGGGTAACAATACACAGTGTGATGTGGTGGGGAAAGATACAATCAATGTTAAAACTCATAATGGTGCTGTTAAAAACATTTTCTTCATGTTCCTAATTTGAATCAAATCCTTATTTCACTTGGTACACTTGACTCTTTTGGGTGTAGGTACTCCTCTGAAAGTGGAGTCATGAAGGTGTCCTAAGGTAATCTTATAATCCTTAAAGGGAAAAGACATAGTATTCTTTATGTGTTGGAGGGCTCTACTGTTATTGGTATTGCTGATGTTGGCTCATCTAAGTCTCACCAAGATGCCACTAAGTTGTGGCTGTACCTCCTAAGCCATATAGGTGAGAAACGTATGCAAATCTTGTGCAAAAGGGGTTTATTGAGCCAAAGTTCAAGTAATATTGAGTTATGTGAACATTGTGTTTTTGGAAAATATACTAGAGTGAGTTTCTCTTCCCTAGGGATTCATAGGACCAAAGTTCTCTAATTATATTTATTCTGATTTATTGGTTGGTACTACTGATGTTGCCTCATTTAAGTTTCACCAAGATGCCATTAAGTTGTGGTTTACCTCCTAGGCCATATGGGTGAGAAAGGTATGCAAATCTTGTGCAAGTGGGGTTTATTGAGCCAGAGTTCAAGTAATATGGAGTTCTGTGAACATTGTCTTTTTGGTAAACATACTATAGTAAGTTTCTCTTCCCTTAGGATTCACAGGACCAAAAGTACTCTAGATTATATTTATTTTGATCTACAAGATCCCTCTCATGTTGCTTCTCGATGTGGTAGAAGGTATATGTTGACCATTATCGATGATTTCTCTCATGAGGTTTTGGTGTTTTTCTTGAAGAAGAAAAATGAAGTTCTTCCCACTTTTCAGGAGTGGAAAACCCTGGTCGAGAACCAAACTGGTAAGAAAATTAAGTGGTTGAGAACTGACAATAATCTTAAGTTATGTGAAGATGCTTTTGACGACCTATGTAAGAAGGAAGGCATCATTAGATACCACAATTTGGCTAGTAAGCCTCAACAAAACAGAGTTGCTGAGCATATGAACAGGACTGTATTGGAGAAAGTTTAATGCATGCTTTCTCGTACTAAATTAGGATGTGAGTTTTGGGTTGAAGTGGCTACTACTGCATACTATCTTGGTAATCGTTCTCCATATCATTCTCTCAACTGAAAAATATCAAAAGAAGTTTAGTTAGGTAACCCTGATGATTATTCTAATCTTTATGTTTTTGGGTGTCCTGTTTACGTTCATATTAATGAAGGCAAGTTAAAACCCCGTGCTGTTAAATGTTTATTCTTAGGTTACAGGGAAGGAGTTAAAGGTTATCATGTTTATTGTCATGACCCTAAATATCATAGGATTTATTATAGTCATAATGTAACCTTTCATGAAGATGTTATATTTTCTTCTAGGCAAGATCCTGTGTTGTTTTCCCCTTATGCATATTATTAGGCTAGTACAAGGGAGAAGGTGGAGTTCATCATCCCTGCTACTCCCCCTAAGGAGACAGTCCCACTTACTTTTAAGTCTCAGGAAACTTAGACTTATGCCACTGTACAAGTTGATCCACTGCCAGTGTAACCTAATTATATGTTGTCTCGAGATTTTCCTAGGAGACATACCCAATTGCCAGTGAGATTGTAGGACTATGATTGTGATCTCTTTGCTTATACTTTAGTTGATGCACAAGAAGTTGACACTTATTTTGAGCCAAAGAATTATTCTGAGGCTATTACTAGTGCAAATGCTAGAAATTGGATTGGTGTTATGTAGGAAGAAATTGAAAGTCTTTATAAGAACGAGACTTGGGATTTGATGAAGCTTCCTAAGGTTAATGGATCTATAAGCTCCAAAGGCATCTTCGGTGTTGAAAGCAAGAGATAAAAGGCTCGATTTTTTGTGTGTGGTTTTGATCAACATGAAGGAGTTAATTTCAATGAGGTATTCTCTCATGTTGTTCATCATACCTCTATTCATGTACTATTATCTCTTGTTGCTCTTCATGACTTGGAGTTTGAGCAAATGGATGTGAAAACTGCATTCCTACATGGTAATCTTGAAGAAGAAATTTACGTCCATCAACACGAGGGTTTTTTGGTTCAAGGAAAGGAGAACCATGTTTGTCATTTGAAGAGATCTTTGTATGATCTCAAACAATCTTCGAGATAGTGGTATAACAGGTTTGACTCTTTTATGATTGGGCAAGGCTACTCTAGAAGTAGCTAAGATAATTGTTTGTACTTTCAAAAGTTCCCTAATGGTTCATCCATCTATCTTTTGCTTTCTGTTGATGATATGTTGATTGCGGTGCCTAATAAGGCTTTTGTTGATAGGTTGAAGGCTTTGTTTATCAGTGAATTTGATATGAAAGACTTGGGCATTGCTAAAAAGATTATTGGGATGGAGATTATTCGGGATCGTCAAGCAGGTAAACTTATGCTCTCTCAAAAGAAATATATTCAAAAGAAGCTTGATAAGTTCAATTTAGCTCACTGTAAACTCGTTACTACTTCATTCGCCGCACACTTTAAATTATTTGCTGAATAATGCCTATTTACTAGTAAGGCTAAGGAACGTATGTCTCATATTCCATAATTTAGTACTGTTGGTAGCTTGAGGTATACTATGGTATATACCCGGCCAGATTTAGCCTATGCTTTCAATCTTTTATCTAGATACATGCATAATCCTGATAAGGAGCACTGAGAAGGTGTAAATTGGATTCTTCCCTACTTAAAGGATTCTAATGAGCTCGGTTTGTTCTTCGACAAAAGCCATTATGATCTCAGTGGTCTAGTTGGCTATATTAAGGTCGACTATAGTGGTGACTATGATTGAAGAAGTCACTTGCATCCTCTATTTTTACTCTTTATGGTTCCACTATTAGTTAGTATTCTTCTCTATAGTCCATTGCGACATTATTGACCACTGACGCGAAGTATATTGCTACTACTTAAGGAGTGAAAGAAGCTACTATTTGGCTCCAAGCTTTGGTGAAAGATCTTGGTCTATAATAAGATGTCCTTATTATCTTCTATGTTAGTCAAAGTGTCATGCACCTCACGAGAAGTAGTAAGTATCACTTTAATACTAAGCATATTGATGTTTGATGACACTTCATTCAAGATATTGTTGAAGTAGGTGAAGTTATTGTTGAGAACGTTCACACTGTTGAGAACCCCGCCGACATGTTGACCAATTCACTACCTATTACTAAGTTTAAGCATTGCCTGGACTTAGCCAGTATTCTTGATACTTGAGCGCCCTTCGAGGCTTATGGCGAAGAGAGCTCCTACTTTCGATCTTGTGTTAAGTTGGAGATTTGTTAGGATAATGACCCAAGCCTTTAAGATTCCTTCTCTCTCACACATTTGGCGATGGATTTATATGACTGATGCTTGGCAAAAATGGCTCGAACGCCTTTTGCTACAGCTATGTATCCCAACTATTTCAAAGTTCCTACTATATGTACATTTTCTACCCTAGAGTTATACTACTATATAAATACCCCATTGAGGACCTTTGTAACATGCATTGGTGTACTCTTCATTAGTCCTAAGGTTTGTGTGAGGGAAAGCGAAAACACTTGTAATTTTTCTCCTTGACATAGTGCATATTTTCTCCTGGCACGTGGGCTTCTCATGTAATTCTTTAAGTCCTTTTACTATTTTTCTTTATTTACTTGATTGATTCCATTACTTTTGCGACTACTAACACAACAAAATGAAATAACATTTAATTAATTAATTAAAGTAAGGTAATTGATTATTAATAAGAAATACATGTAAAAGAAAATGATAAGATTTAAGGGTTTATTTATGAAGAAATTTAATTATTAAAAAATAGTTATTAAGGTTGAATTAATAATTAATCTAAAACATCTATGCCTCCTCTAAAAGTTACATTTGTATGTCTAAATTTAAAGAATTATCACATCTTAATGCATAATTAACTTAATCAAATTCATTAAAACAATCAATCTATTATTATCATAATAGTTTAAGATATCTCTTTTAGTAGATTTAGAGTGTTTATTCTCCTAATACATAGAATATATTTCTCCTTTCAGTCATTGAACTAAAATTAAATTTATGATGGCTAGACATAAATTCAAAAATCAAGATAAAGAAGAGTAAAGTTCAACCTATAATAACTAATTGTGTATTAATAATTGAAAATTCCAAAGTAAGTTACACCTTAACCCTAACTAGGGATTTGGTTGCTAGATATAATTTAACTAAAACTAAAATAAAATAATCTTATCATCAAAGAAGGTAAAAATGAAAGAACTAGAAAAAGATATCCTCAAAATTCTTCCAAATTGGAAAGAATCTTCCTTCATTCTTACTTTTAAGCTCTCTTTAATGTTGAGAAAATCTAAAAAAATAATTAAATGAGAGATGGCTCCCATAAGCTCCTTTAATTGATTGAAGTGTTAAGGCACAAAACATATCTTTGAGTTGTTTATAGTCTAAGGTTCGTAAGATGCTAAGAAGGCCATTTCAATTGTATTTCTATGTTTCCTTGTATTTTTACTATGAATTTGGTGCGTAATGCTCCTTTGACCGCAGTAACAATATTGTTTATCTGATTAAATTTTGTCTTCCTTACAGGTCTAAAGTTGATTCTTCACTACTTCTATAAGCACCAATCCTCCAATTTTCTATATTTTTGAACTTAAATTAATCTTTAAGTTCTTTTACAAAAAGGTTTTTCCTTTATATTAGCTTCCAGTTAACTTCAATTTTCTCTCGATTGGACAATTATAGAGAATGATGAAGTTAAATTTGAAATTTTATCTATATTTTTCACTTACAAATCAATGACCCAAATATGAAAAAATATCATATTATTCACATAAAATATTCTTTAGAATGCTAAATTACAAGCCAAATTAGCCCCTGTAAAAAATGAAAAATATGAACTTGTCAAATTTCTTTATATCTAGACCTAACTAACTAAAATAGACTAATTAAAACAAGAAGTAATTATACTTTATAGGTGTATGGTGGCATTTAGCTTATGTTATAAGTCTTTGAACCCTAGGTCTCCCTATTAGAATAGTTATAGTCTCCTGAGTATGTATACGAATGATTCCCACAAATATTGAATTGTATACATTAGTTAACTTAGTAGATAATAACATCAAATATATATATTCTAACCTTCAATTAAATTATAAAATTTAATCATATAATATTTCTTAAGTGGATCACTATATAATCAAGATAACGCAAACAATATTCTACCTCCGTTATTGTAACACCCCACTCCCACATGACCCGAACCCGATATTATTGGTGATATCCGAGTTCGTGCCCCGCGAGGGTGGCGTACTACATCAATAATATAGGCATTTTTTTCAGACACATTCCACGTTAAAAGGAAGCAGTTTAAGTGATTACACATTCACGAGGACTAAGCAGTAAACAATAGTAAATCTTTGCAGTTATAGGTATTACTATTATTTAGCAATACTTTACAAGAACCATAAAATACAAATGCAAAACAGTTTACAACGATTGCGGAATACAATTATGAGACACTAATGCAGACGCGAACTGATCCCGACCTCTATCCTTCACT
>JANKYE010000225.1:30297443-30316067 GCA_032467995.1 Erythroxylum dillonii
TTGCTGACTTTCAAATGATGTTAGTTGATGCCATGTGTAAGTTGGATTTGTTTTTTCTCTAACATGTCATTATCATAAGATATGTACTTGAATGTTCCTGAATGTTTGGGTTGCCCTATGGTAGTGGGATGTTGCAAAACTTCCTTCCATTTATCTACAAAATAAATAAAAAATATATCAAAATTAAATTAATAACTTAATATCCAAATATAGACTACTTACTTTCATTATCAACTACTATCACACAATATGTGTTGTTTAACTCAAAAGTCAAAACTAATATAAAAACACATACAACTTATTTAACTTATTTTGTATGATTACATAATTTAATAATAAACTAAAGACGTATGCTCACAATTATAATCTATTCAATTTCAACTAAAACTTGACAACTATAAGTTTACAATTTATTTTATGTAATCATATAACTCAACTATAAACCAATCTATTTTGTTTACTTATATAATTCAATTTGTAATGCTTATCATTACTTTGTTTTCTTAACTAATTTTAATCAACATTGTTACTAAAATCCTAATTCCCAACTTTATTTTATTAATTTTTTATTTACCAATTTCAATCAACATTTTAGTTTCTTCAAGTTAACTCCACAATCAAGAGTTACCATATACTACACAATCAATTTCATCCAACATAATTCACAAATAAGTCAAAAAAAACCCAACAATTCAAGTATTTAACATACACAATACACATTTGTATCTTATATAACTCATTTTATATGATTACATCATTCAACAATAAACTGAAGATATACACTCACAACTATAACGTATTCAATTTCAACCATAATTTAAAACTATAAGTTTACAACCTATTTTATATAATCATATAATTAAACAATAAACTAATCTATTTTGTTTGCTTATATAATTCAATTTGTAATGCTTATCAATATTTTGTTTTCTTAACTAATTTTAATCAGCATTGTTATTGAAATCCTAATTCCTAACTTTAATTTAATAATCTTTCATTCACCAATTTAATCAACATTCTTAGTTTTTTACTAAAATTAACTCCACATTCAAGAGTCAATATACACTATACACTACACAATTCAATTTAATCCAACATATTTTACCAAGAACCAATAATTCAACATATAGAATTACTATATAACATAAAGTCATAAGACACAAATACGCAAAAGTTTTGAGCATCGTAGGCTTGTACATCAACACATACCAATGCTCTCGAAGACATCCCTGCATGGTGATTCATATAGCACTGGCTAGCTTAACGGGGTATGACTCCTACGTCTTGTCTTCTTCTTCTTCTACATTTACTACTTTCTTTTCTGACTATATTCCTCCTCCTTGGCTGATATCTCTTCAGGTCACCAGATCTTGTAAGGGGCATTTTTGTTCCACCATCTTATACACCTTTTCCCGCCTGCTTTCCTTTCCTTTTACACCATTACCTTTTTAGACTTTTCTTCCTACCAAAATTACTTGTTTCCCTTTTTCTAGCTTTGTTTCCCAAGCATGTAGCTTTTACCTAACACTGGGAAGGATGATTTCCCAGCTCTGCCCACCCATCTCCTTCTTAAACCTGCTACAAACATAACTCCACTTGCTACCACTACTATCCACCTCCAGTTGTCTGTTGAACCCTTAAAAAAACTAGAAACAACTTGTAAGGGATCACTAAACTTTGATTCTCAACTTCAAATCCCCTAAGGAAATAAATGGGAAAATCAAAGTCTGTCTAGAGATTGAAGTCCTAGAGGAAGGAGCTTGCAACTGGGAAGCTATTGTAGTTAGCTTTTTCTTTGATAAATGACCCCCTTCCCACTCATCCATAAATGGGCTAGTTGAGTATGGCATGGTAAATGACTAGCAGATTTCTTGCTAATTGAGGAAAATCTCATTTTATTTACTTTCAACTCAACCTCTTAGTTTTAGAAGAAGATCCTTGGCATATTGGAAACTTACCAATATTTTTGCAAAACTAGAAATTGATTTTGAAGTTAGAATCTCTAAAAGTGCAGAGCATTCCTCTATGGATAAATTTCCATAATGTACCACTGGAATATTGGACCACATAGGGGTTGAGTGCCCTTACTATTTTTATTGAAAAACTCCCTACTTTGATGAAAATATAGCTAAAAAACATAAAAGCGGGCTATGCTCATATCTGTGTTAGTGTGGAGCTCAGCAAAGAACTTCCATCTAGTGTGGAGCTCAGCAAAGAACTTCCATCTAAAATCCCAGTTATGAGGCTAGGTAAGGATAACAAATTATGGGAGGATAGTGTTTCTATATCTTACCAATGGAAGCCATGTCCAAAACATCAAGGAAAAATATATAAAGCCCCATGGAAAACTTTCAATAGGTAGTTATATGGAGCTAATGGGTGATCAGTTAATAGAGGATGAAGAGGCTAACAACAATACTGAGGCAACTGCAAATGATGAGAACTTAATTACAATTGGGAGTCCAATTAACCAAGGAGCTTATGTAAATCCAAATATAGAAGTAACATCCTCCCCTATTTCTTCATAGCCTATATATCATACAGTTGAGAACCCTCTTTCATATGAACAAATCAAAATAGAGTTTTCTTATGAAAACAATAGCCTGGATGGTTCCCCGAACTCTTATACCAGTTTAGAAACTTCTATTACTGCCCTTCAATCACTATGTAAACAAGATGGTCAAGAAGTTGACATGGACATAAGGAAGTAATTCGACCTTTCCAAACAATAAAAAAGAGAATATCACACAGGAGCTAGCCGAATTTTTAATTATGTCCATCGTAATATGGAATGTTAGAGGATTAAGTTTCCCTACAAAGCAAGCTGCTTTAAGTAATTTTGTTAAGAGGGAAAAGCCTCTAATCATAGGTTTACTTAAGACAAAAATAAAACAACAAAATCTTGGCAAGTTGAACATATTGGGTTCGGGTTGGGAGTAGATATTAAACCATTCACAACATGCTTTTAGGAGAATTATAATAAGCTATAAGGCAGATGAACTTAAAGGAGTAATGCTCCACTACTATGATCAAATTGTGCACCTTCATGTATCCCTTTTGCATAAACAAACTGATATCATTGTTTCTTTCATCTATGCAAGCAATTTTGGTTTCTAAAGATCAATGATATGGACTGATTTAATCAATCTCAGTGGAGGGATAACTTTGCCTTGTCTAATTTATGGGGACTTTTAACTTCCCTCTCTATAGGTTGAAGGCTCATGGAACTGCAATCTTCGTAATTATACAAAGGATTTTAAACAATGTGTTGACAAATTGGGAGTGACAAAATTGAAACACACAAGTCGCATGTTCAAATGGTCCAACAAACAATCCTCTCGATGGTGCATCCAAAAGAAGCTTGACTGTGTGTTAGTTAATGCCACTTGGCTAACACAGTTCCTTAACAACACTAATATTTTTCAAGACCCTCTATTTTCATATCATACCCTATTAAAATTGAGCAACTATTTCAGAGAACTGCTAGCTTCCATCCTTTTAGATTCAACAGTTATTTGGCTCATGATCCAGGTTTCTCTGATGCTTGTAGGAAAGGTATAGACTGTCTTTTTAGAGGAACCAAACAATATATATGCGTATAAAATTTGAAGGCAATAAAACTACTTAAAGTGTTACATTCTTCTAACGGATCCACAAATGAAATGTTATTGAAAACTAAGGATGAAGTCTCTGTTGTCTAGGCTCTCCTTGCACTTTCACCAAATGATGCTTCACCTTTTACAAAGGAGAAACATGTTCTCTTTACTTATTTGTTTGTTGTTAACAATCATGAGTCCTTTCTTCAGCAAGGAGCAAAATTAAATTGGTTGAAGGATGGAGATAGAAACTTAAAGTTTTTCTTTAATTCAATTCTTGCTTGAAAAAACAAAAACATAATTAGTTCAATCACCAACCATGAGGGATTGCTTCTTTAAAACCAAACTAATATACAAAATGAGGATGTGAATGATTTTATTAAGCTATTAGGATCCCCGAATGTATGTTCAGTTTTTGCTATAGACTTCCTAAACCTCAAGTTGAAGCGAATTACACTAGAAGACAGTCATTTGTTAACAAAGGCTATAAAGGACGAAAAGATTAAGGAGGAAATTTTCCAAATAGATGGAAAAAAAGCCCATGTCTAGATGGCCTGGAGGGCTATTTTTTTCAATAATCTTATGATATTATGGGTTATTTTGTCAAACATATTATGAGACAATTCTTTTCCACAAGAGTATTGCTCAAAGAAATCAACAAGACATTCGTGTGCTTACTATCGAAAGGTCCTACTCCATTAAACTTCAATGAATTCCAACCCATTACTTGTGCAAATTTTCTTTATAAGATCTTATCTAAGATTATTGCATCAAGAATGAAAGTGATTGATCCACTCATTAATCAAGGGGCTTTTATTAGCAACAAAAAGATAGGGGACAATATATTAATCATACAAGAGTTTCTCAAAGGCTATGCAAGAGCTAATTTAGTCCCATCTACACCTTAAAAAATCAAATTTCATAAGGCTTATGGTAGTGTTAGATGGATTTTTTTATAGGAGATGTTGGATGCTTTCGGCTTTCCCAGAACGTATACCAGATGGATCAAAGAATGCATTTCCATAACAAGCTATTGAATCCTTATCAATGACATCCCTTCTATGTTTTTCAAAGATGGGAAAGGTTTAAGACAGGGATCCTAACTCCCCCTACCTGTTCATCATGTGTATGGATGTATTTAACTCTAGATCAATCTTAAAGTGGCAGCCAATGCAAAATTTAGACACCACTCAAAGTGTAAAAGGATTGGACTAACTAACCTTGCTTTTTCCGATGATTCGCTTCTTCTTTGCAGAGCAAATGGGGACTCCATTAATATTTATATATAGGCCCTCCATAGATTTAGAGAATTGTCTGGCCTATAGACCAACCTCAACAAAAGCCACTTCATACTTTCAAAAGGAGCTTCTTGAATGGCCACACGCATTGCTTCCCTTATTAGAATGAAGGAACAATCTCCACCTATGCTATATTTGGGTCAACCAATCTCTACAAAATGCCTAACCTTCCTTGATTGTAATCCCATTAACAAGAAAATTTAGCGAAGAATCAGCTCCTAGGTAAACAAGTTTTTGTCCTTTACATGAAAATTACAACTCATAAAATATATTGTTAACTCTCTGCATATATATTGGAGCTCACACATTTTTCTATCAAAGAATTTTATCGGGTCAATTGAGAAGATCTTCAAAGATTTCTTATGGAACTAATCTACTAGTGCAAAGGGAAGTTTTAAAGTAAAATGGTCCGACATTTGCTATCTAAAGGAAGAAGGGGTCTTAATATTCTTCCAGTGAAACTTACCAATCAAACACTCATCCTGAAAAGGTTTTAGTAGATCCTTGAATATAGAAAATCTTTGTGGATCAAATGGATCCATTCATATTTTCTCAATGGGAAGAGCATTTGGGTAATGCAAAAGAAAGCATCCAACTCCTTCTTTTTTAACCAACTTCTTCAAACAAAAGAGAATTTTTCCTGCTCCATTGGCAATTAGAAGCAAATATCATTGTGGTTTGACAATTGGTTGAGTCAGATAGCTCTTATAAATTTACGTGATGATCAAAGTAATCTCCCACTTCACACAAAAATGAAGTCACTCATTAATAGGAGTAACTAGAATTTCCTTGCAAGTATTTGGCATTTGCATCCTCAATACTCTCCTAATCATCTTGCTCAAGATACGTTCTTCTAGCATAATTTACCTATTCACTAGCTATCAAATAAACTCACGAGGGAGCTCGTAAGGTTTAAGAAACCATGTGGAGTGGAGCAAAATCATACAGCTCCTAAGATATCCTTCCTTCTATGGCAAGCTATTCAAAACCATCTAAATACAGTTGATAGACTCAGGTATTTAAACATTGATCTTCCATGCCCTTTTTATACATTAATGGAGGAAACACATGATCATTTATTGTTAAAGTGTGAGATCACCAACTGTCCATGGGAAGAAGTTAAATGGCAATGTAACCGATCAGTACCTACTAATACATTTTATGGTGCTATACAATGGCTATCTTCTTAATATGATATGAAGTCCATACACATTGTAACTATCAACATGTGCGTTAAAACCATTTGGAAAGAGCGAAATGCTAGACGGTTTGATAAAAGCAAAATTCTGTCGCAATTCTTATCTCAGATACCATGTCCAACATCCATGAACTCTTAACATTGAGGGGTGTTGTGTAAAGTCCAAACGTTCTCAATATCTCAACTTGCCTAGTTATTTGTCTTTTGAAAACGTAGTAATATATAATCATATGTACACAAGGTACCTCCCCAGGTTATTTTTGTAACTTATACTTCATTTCTTTATTAATGAAATCTTCTATTTATATTTTTTAAAGGACAAAAATACACAATTCATCATAAATTCACAATTTATTATTTACTTATCCATATTATCAATGTAAAAACTCAATAAACTTGGTTATCTCTCCATTTAGAAGTATTCTTGGAAGAAACTTGATGAAACTATTCTTGAAACTTACCTAATTCCCTACACTTTCAGTCCATATTGTGATTCTTAAAAAATACATAAAAATGAGTGTTATATACTAACTAGATAATAATTATTTAAAAATATAAAATTACAATCTTTCAATCCTATAGGTTAAAAATATTCACAATTATACTTATATGGCATAATTAATTTCTCCATAATGTCTTCCCAAAAGAAAGTCACATGCAAGTGCATCAGAAAATCTATAAAAATAATCATATTAAATGCAATTATGTGGTATCAACTAACATACAAAGCTCTATACTTGAAATCTCACATGGAAGCTAAGTACACAATTAACCTTATCCAAAAAAAGAGAGGTTGAAGTCTTTATTAGCCTTTGAAAAAAGACTATTAATTGACCAACTGACTAATTTTAGACGTGACTTTTTTAAATTCGAACTAGAATTGTGTTAATCTAGTTTGAATATTACTTGTGACAAATAATATTAGAACATCATCTACTAGTATGATTTTGAGTCAAAAGGATAAGGAATAAGAGTGCTTAAAAAAGGGTCGGACTTTTTAGATTATGGATTAAGCCTTTATAAGGGCATCAAGATTCAATAAAAGGATATTTGAAATTAAAATGAGAGGTGGATATCATAATCTCATATCTAGAATAAGATAAAATTTGAAATCCTTTAAAAATTTATAAAAAATTATTGATCAATTTCTAAGTAATTGTTTTGAAACTTATCATTCTCTCAAGCTCTAAGTGAAATTATTATTGACTCAAATTTAAACTTAAAATATTAGAAAATTCATTTACACAAATATACTACCCTTTACAATTGAGTAAAGTAAAATGAAATATACTCATTAGTATTTTTAAGTAAAGTATGAATGTATAAAATGCCTATAACAATAATAACAACAACAACAATATTAACATCTTAATAGAAATCGCATTGAGATATGGGGTTTGGAGAGATTCAAAAGTATGCAAACTTATTCCTAACTAATAGAAAGCTTGTTTTTGATATATTTACATGAAAGTCTTTGAAAACAGTTTGAAGAGGACAATAGTCAAATACATAAACAAAAAACTACATAAATAAAAGTAAAGGTAAGGATAAAAATAGGAATAAAGAAATTCAAAATCAAAAATAAAAATAAAAGTAAATAAATAAATAAACAGACAAGAAAGAAAGAAAATAAATAGAAAAAACAAGAAATTGAAAAATAAATAAAATATGAAATAAATAAAATAACTAGAGAGACAAGTGCTACAAATAAAAATATGTAAGCTAAATACAAGATACAAGAATTGAAGGAAAAGATTCAAAAGATCTATGAAAATAGAAGAACTTCTTTATAAAAAAAGAAAGACCTCTTTATGTAAGATTCTCTAATCGTATCCTAGTTTATCAAAGTTTTTCATTGAGAGTTAAGTCCTCGGTAAGCTCTAATACGACCATATTATATCTTATCACCTCCTCTCAATTCTTTTTGGATCTTCCTCTCCTTCTTTTACAGTTCTTAAATACAATCTTCTCATATATTCTCACTAAGATGTTAGGATGCCTTCTCTTAAGATATCTGAATCACCTAATCCTTATCTTCCTTAATTTATTTTCAATGTTAGCTACCCATAATTATCAGTATATTCATATCCTTATCTTTTCTTGTAAAGTTATACATCTAACAAATCTTCACTGTCTCTGCCACCACTAATTTATGATTATAGACCTATTGGATGGGTCAGCACTTTGATCTATAAAGTGTGGCCATCCCACGAATATATAAAATGCCTATGAAATTTTATTTAATTCTTTTTCCTATTGCTTTATTTTTTAATTTATTTTTTTTATGTCTCATGACATCTCCAAAGAGTCAAGGGAACCAAAATCTCGTGCAAAAGATTTGAGTTCTCAATCAGAGGCGTGAGAACCATCTAAGTTATAATGGGTAGAGATGTATTGTCCAAGTTCAGCATCAAGACTCTGAATCTAAGCTTTGTATGATTGATACATCTATTGGGTCTGTTTAGAAACTACTTCGACTTTAGTATGAGTAACATGATTTTGTTGACTGATTCCATCCAGCTTAAAATCAATCCTTTTCTTGTCCCCTACAGTAAAATAAAACGAACTATTTCTCTGGAAAAAACCAATCAAAGAATTTCATGAATTTCATTATACTCCTCCTAAAAATGATTATGCTGGTAGGCAATAAATATTCTACTCTATCATGGATTAATTTCGTAATTACCCCATTTGTTCTCAATGTTTGCATGTACACTTCAAAAGGGTTTTACTTGATCACCCATTACAATCTGGAGAATTAATGCACGAGACATAAATGGATGTTACTCTTAGTTACGAGTGGTGAATGACTGAATTACGATTGTTGATTATATCCGTCGGGAATGAAATGAAAAATAACCAAGATAACACTTACGTTTCCCTTCTAATTATAATCAAGATGTGGGACTTAAATTATTAGGTAGTAAATCACATGCATAAAAAATCTTCTTCGTCTTGTAATTGAAGCAGGAAATTAAGTTACGATTGAAACCAAGAAACAACGTATAAAAGGCTTAATAGAGTTGTGGAATTCAATACTACATGCTGCCCGAACCTACACATTCTTCTGATTCTGTTAATCAATTACTAACACCGAGAAGACAGGACTTCACGAAGTCTGAGAACAAGATGTCAACATTATAGACACTATACACTCCGTCCCAAATCCCTATTTAAAGGCTAAAAACCTTAACGTTTTCTCCTATGACAATAATCCATTTAAGATACTGTCAACTAACAAGCATTCGGTCCTTCCAACCTTATTATTCAAGATAAACACACAAATCAAAACAGTTATGTATATTAGCTTCCACTTTATTTATTATAATCACAACAGCACTTTCATAAAGCAGTGAAATCACAGTACATAAACAAACATCCAGACCTGGAACAACATGAACTCTGGTAAAAGGAGAATTCGACTTAGACACTCAGCAAACACTATTTACAATCTGACAAATATAACACGTATGATCATGGTCAGTCCCATGAACTCATCTTCTTAACAAAGGAATTTCACCATGCGACTCGAGTCAGATCTCACAAGCTGAATAAGCAGAGCACATCAATACACACAGCATACACTCTTACATGTGAAAACAAACAACCCAAGTGAAAACAAACAACCCTTTACCGCCTTACTTGATACCCAGAGGAATTGGAGATGAAAGCTGCTTTTGTTCAGGTAATCAGCCACGCCAGGAAACTTTGTACCTTTAGTAGAGTTCAATACCAACATGATCTCTGAGTGGTAAGTTGAAGGTACAAGCAAAGCAAGCATAGAATCAAAGGAAAAGTTGAGGTGGGGTTATGGGACCCAAGATACCTAGCACGCATGCGCTAAACCTAAGAGGTTCTCAATACTTGCGGAAAAGGAAGTCCCCATGTTACATCACAGCCCACCACTTCTGTCATCCCATGCGTTCAAATATTGTTGCGACCTTCTATTCACTTCTAATTAACAATAAAGCTAAAAGATAATCATTTCTTGTCAACAGTCACAGCCCCATTCAGTCTTCACTCCGGTAATTAAAACTCGCATTTCATCCCCACTAACACACCTACTTAATTGGCCCATTATATTAATCTTCCGGGAAATAGGTCCAAAAGAAGACCCCACGTTTGAAAAGCTCATGTAGTGACTTCAAACTCAAGAATTATTCAGGCCAACGAATGTATTATGCTGCCACTACTTGTCATTCTTCCTTCCAACCCTTAGTCAACAACTACTATTGTAGGAGGGAGTGAATCTTAGCAATGATTTACTCCTACATTTTTCACTCTCAGCTTTAATGACTTCAAGTAATCTATAGCTTCATCAAGTACCAACAATGGGCTTTTACCCTTTGCACTTGGAACAACGGTCTTGAGAATTTCCAATGTTGCACGAATCTTCTCCTTTCTTGATTGCTTGTTTACTAAATTGGAAACCGAATCCTCTTCTTGGATTTGTTCTATAATGTAGCTGAAATCCGCATAACCAAAAGCCCCTCTAGATTTAATTGAGCTTCTGTTGTCCCCTAGAGATGATCTTTTATACTCACCATCAAGCAACTTCTGTCTTTTGATTGGGAAAACAGAACTAGCAACTTCCTCTGTTATTTCTTCTTGTTCTTGCATCCCATTACATGGTTCAGTCACGATCGGAGAGTGGCCAGTGCTCGTTACTTCATCATCGTCATCACTGTAACTATAATTACCATAACCATCATCATCATCGGAATAAAGCAAGGCATTGATTTCTTCAGTGTCTTCAGGCATCTCACTTTCCTCACCTCCTGAATGATTCCCATCTGCTTCTTTAGCCATCAGCTTTTCTGGATTCAATTGATCCAGTTTAGCTGCATATCCTTCAGCCTCTGAATCATTGTAACCAGATTCCATTTTCATAGCAGTTATACTTGGTTTAGGGACACCAGAACAGAAGGGTCTGTGCATCACTCTTCTTTGATTCTCAGACTGATCAAATATAAGACATCCACTATAATATGTAGGAATCGAACTTGGCATAACAGCTACCATAGGGTGATAATTTTTAATAGAAAAGTTGGTAGCAGGGGCCAAGTTCTGGAAGCGAGGAGGTAAATGACAAGGTAAAACATTGACTTCATTTCTTGGTTGAGTCTTCAAACATGGGACACTTGGGATTGTAAACCCTGACATAGCCACATTTCCAGATGTCGTAAAAGTACCAGCTCTTACACACGCTGACAAACACCCTTGTTGCGCAGGCTCTAGTGACGAGCTCATGTCACTGAAATTTGGTGCCACGTATTTCTGGCTTTAAAACTTTGCAACCAATAAATTTATCTGCGGATCACAGAAACAAATACAAAGCCAATAATTATTTGGAAAAGACCATCTGCTCATCTTGGCTTCAAAACAATAGGATATTCCTAAACTTACCAAGTTCAATGAGTTGATATTGATGAAAATTTAATTGCTGCTTCTCTCCGGAACAACAAAAACAAAAAGGGGAAACTAGGATTTCCGGCTTAATATCCCAACATAAACTGAGAATCCACCTACGTGACTGGCTTAAGCAAATGACGGAAATATTCAGCCTGGAAAATTAACAACAAATAACAGATTATTCATACCTCTTTGATGACAAGTATGCAGTTAAATGTGATGAATGTGTTAACTAACAAATAAAACATGCAGGAATTATGCGCTTGATTATAGTATGCACAAGATGTATAACAAAAAGTAATCAATTATATCATGCAAACATTCAACTAAGCAAGCAGGTACAGTAGTTGTATGTTGCTAACCTGGCAATCCTGCAATGGTTGATAGCATGCAATAACTCTAACTATAATTGTCTGCTTTCCAGCAATTCCATTCTCGTACTTTAATGCCCGAAATCTTGTTTGGCTTGCTGCTTGACACACCATCACTTTTTCTTTTCTTCTTCTTCTTCTTCTTTTTTTTTTTTTTTTTTTTGAAACTCAAATCTCAGTCTATCTTGATACAAGTTACGACACAAGAAATTCCTAGCAGGAGAAAAAAAAACAGCAAAAGGGGCAAGCTTGCACTGTAGATCAAAGAGAAGAGTGGATGTATAGAGCAATTGAGTAGGATAAAACAGAAAATGAAGCAGAATCCCTGAAAAAGCAATGAAGAAAAAAGAGCAGCCAAAGAAAGTTGAATAGTAGCTATGTTTTCCCTCAATTTCTTAGCTAATCCTATAAATATCACGGTAAATGACACCAAAAACACTGGATCCCATCAATAATTTGATAAAGAAAAACAAGCCTGCACTCGTGGTATAAGGTTGCAGAGGTAGAAAGATCTATAGAATAACCCTACAATACAAGTTCAAGCTCACAACTTTCCGGATGACATCAAACAATCGAGTCAACCAAGGCATTTTGATCTCTTCAACTCCAGTCTTTGAGTTTCACTCTTAATTTGTAACGAGACTAGGTGTAAAACCAAGTTTTCCTGCAGAGGGGTAAATCAAGAAAAGAGATAAGAGCTAGAAGTGCCAGAGATATAACCGCACAAAAAATTCAACTGACGAACAATACCAATTCAAAGGTTTCCACTAAATTATTAAACGTATTAGATTGAAGGAGTTCCAAACCCCTATTATCCAAACCTAAAAGAAAACATGATTATTGTTAGTCTCTTTTCTCTAGTTAACTCTCCAGAGTCCGAATAGCACAAAGCTTAATAGTTGGTGTGTTTAAGAACTTATTAGATCCTTCTAAGTCATTTGTGAAGCCGATCAAGCCAAGGGAGCCCAAGCATCTTCTTATTCTCCCTCTGATTGTCCACAACAAGAAAGATAGCTAATTGAGCCTTCAATTTCTCAAAATATCAAAATTCCAACTGAGTTGAACCTCACTTCACCCAGAAAATCAATCATTCAACAGAATCTTGAGAAACCCAGAAACGAAACTCTGTTGTTTCAACAAAAAACAGGACTACACAAAACTACACAAGAAAAAAGAACCTCCAAAAACAAATCACAAGAATAGAGACGGAACCTAAACAGTCTTGACGATCTTAAATATTCAAATCAATTAAACAAAGAGAGAGCTTTCACTACAGTGGACACTAATCGTTGCTCGTATCCAACCTTATGAGGAACGTGATTGAGAACAAATCCTCAGAGGTGGCAAAGCGACATGATAAGGAGTTGCTGCCGTTGTAAAAGAAGGAGGTGCCTGTAAAGTAGTAACTAAATCGAGTCACCAAAGGGTTGAATTATATATGTAGAACTACTACTGTATTGTTGGCATGCTACTGGGGAACAGTAATTGACTTGGGTTAGTTGTTACCTTAACCTCACATTAGTTATATGTTTCCCGGTGATTGAGGAACTCCATGTCATGTACTTCACACATTATGGGTTTTTCTTCTTTCACTTATGATCTTTTTTTACTGTCAAAGTAAAGTCATTGACATGAATTCACAATAAGCACATGGTTAGTTAAACCGAGTGCTTTGGAATCATGAAAGCAAATACGTCATTGCGAGTAATATAAACATAATTTTGAGAAGTTATGAATATCTTCAACATGAAAGTTAATCAAAATTAAACCTACTAATCAATGGATTGCTCCCCCCTTCTTCTTGTACGTTCACGATTTTTTTATGTCATTATGACAAGATAGAAAGAAAGAGCAGCTGCCAGCTGCAAAATTTGTAGGTAATTGTCCAAAAGTTGGAAGAAACATGGTTATGGTGTTAGTGTATAACATGAATTACATAGGCCTAACGAAGCACGGGTCATCTCTGAAATCTAACATAATTTCAGAATTAAGCATGTGCCGTTCACTCATAGCCATCCACTCTACTCATTGGTCACCAACTGTCATGATTGATCATTGAAAAGAAAATTCACCCCGAAGAAAAGTGAAAAAAGACAGAGACAAAGACAAAGCAAAAACCAAACCAGAGAACAGAAGCCTGCCTTTTGTGAAATGCAGCATTCACATCAAACAGAAATCAACATACTAAGTTGCGTAGATGATCAGAAATCTATTCTCCATAATAATACGTAGATTGTTTTATTGAGTATATGATTAACAAAACTATACTATAGAAAATTCTAGTGTGATTAATCTATAGGCCCTATATCAAGTCTTCCCTTTTCGAGGTACTCCAAATAGTGTTACTTATTTAATTTAGAGTCAAACATAAAACTACTCTATCTTTTTATTTTCACGAATTAATCATGATTTCGTTTAAGTTCTAAGAAATAGGACTTAAAAGTTGGTTATGACAAAATAGTAATTTCAATAGTGTGTTTTTAATAGTGCCATTTAATGGAATAACATTCCTTCTAGAATATAACTTAGGTGAGTTAATCCCAGGGCCAAATTGAGACTAATTATTATCAAACCAAAAGGTAGTCGTAGCTCCATCCCTAACTTTGTTCTGCACCACCTTTCTTATGCTCTCCCTCATCTTAAGTATGTTGATCATAATCCATGAAGCACTTGCCCTATGTTATATGTTCCAAATATTGTCATTTCCCTTATAAGCATGTATCTATTGTACCTAGAGTGATTGTTTATCTGTTAAACGTGTCCATAGCCTCTTAATCATAAGAACTCTATTATTAGACTTTAGAGACTTAATATGAAGGCCTCCCTCCTCCTTTAGTAAGTTGATATAAGCCTATTTGACTTATGTCGTAGCCTTTTTAGTTTAGTGTCCAGACTAAAGGAATAACTTTAGT
Organism: Erythroxylum dillonii; assembly: GCA_032467995.1. Taxonomy (NCBI): domain Eukaryota; kingdom Viridiplantae; phylum Streptophyta; class Magnoliopsida; order Malpighiales; family Erythroxylaceae; genus Erythroxylum; species Erythroxylum dillonii. The sequence continues at coordinate 30,312,231 of JANKYE010000225.1, forward strand.
AATTTGTAAATATATCTAGCCATGTTTTTTAGGAAGTAGAGGTGTGATGTCTATTAAATATATAAGGAATTAAGCATTGAATTTATAAGCTAAGCTCTTCTAGCTAGACTAAGACTTGTTCTTTTTTTTGCATCTTATCCAATATAGGTTGAAACTCCATACTAGAAGGCCTTCTTTAGGAAATTAGAATCCTAATATAGTTCAAATGAGGGACATTAGCTTTCAGACCTATAATTATTGAGAACTAAATGGCTTCCAATAAGAATTTATATGTAAGTATAAACAATTTTATCCTTATTGATGGTGAAAATAGAGTCTTTGAAATGAGTGAATAGCCACCATTAATAAGCTTAATGAGTTATCTTCAGCTTTGTAAAATAAGATCAAGTTATCAATAAATTCCAAAATTATGAGGTTCATTTTTTGATGATTGGAATGAAACTTGAAGAGCATATCATGTGACGTATCCAATATAATGAGTATGGTAAACATCTCCATTAACATTGTAAATAAGTAAGGAGAGATTAGATCTTCTTACCTTAATCTTGTAGCACCTTTGAATAACTTAGTTAGCTCTCCATTGATAATGATGCTATAAGAGACAAAGGTAATAAAATTTTCAATCCACTTAATAAACTTTGATGGATAGTCATACGCCTTTACAGTGATTAAGATAAAGTCCCTATTTATATAGTCAAAGACTTTTTAGATATCAATTTTAATAGCATAATTGTTAGGGGCATATTTTCTGTGATAATTCTTGAAAATTTCTTGAGTTAACAAAATATTATCCCTTATACTTCTACCTCTAACGAAAGCTCCTTGTGTTGGATCAGTAAAAGCTAAAAGAATATGCTTCAATATATTAACAATGATCTTGAAAATTACCTTATTGTTGGTGTTACAATAAGCTTTTGGCTTGAATTCCTTTAATGAGTTAAGAGCTTGGTACTTTGGGATAAGACAGATAAGGGTCTTGTTAATATCCTTTAACATTCTTCCATTGTTGAAAATTTTTAGTTATTATCTCCTTTATGTTAGAATACGTCTTTTAAAACAAGAGACCATTGAACCCTTGAGGTTCAGGAGTCTTTAATTGGTTGAGAGAGAACATTGTATCCTTCACTTTCTATTTTGTTACTGATCTTTGTAAGTAATTGACATCTTATTGCTTAATATGCTACTTTATTATCAATTGTAGTATAGGAATAGAAGATTCCCCCTATGTTAGGGATCCCAGGAACTCTATGAAGTAGGATAAGATTTTTAAAGAAGGTCCTCCTAAGATACAACAATAGAACTAGTATGATTAGCTAAATAAATTACTCTACTGGAGTTCCTTCTGACTAGTAGGAATTTATGGAAGAAATTGGTATTTCTATCCCCATCCTTTAGCCACAAAATCTCTAATCTCTACTGCACTATAGAATGATTAAATTGTAAAGCTTATGCATAATCGTGTAATGTTATATTTTCCTTTTGTTGAAGTTGATGGTTTATAGGAGAAAGATAAATAAAAATTTGAATTTAATTTAACTTCTCTAAGTTACATTTGATGAGTCTTCGATTGTTGCTAACTATAGAGGCATTAAGGGTTACTCTATCGAGCTTCCTCATGGATATGAATTCTTTAGTTCCTTGAACCTCCCTACTCAATCCTCTCCTTATAGAATCATGAAATGCTTTAACATCTACTAGATTATTGTTAAACTTAAATGGATGCTTCTTTGGTACTTTTAAAAATATGTCTTGAATCATAATTGGAGGGTGGTCTAAATATAAAGTTTTATTAAAGCAAGTTTTAATTTTAGGGGACATACTCAACCATCTATCTTTTACAAAGACCTTAATAATCTTTCTACTGATAAACCAATCACTTTTTTGTTAGTTAAACCAAGTGTAAAAGCTCTATGTTATACTTAAGTCAGCCGCTTGGATGTTTGTGACACATTTTCTAAAGTCATATTTATATTTTATGCAATGATCTTTATTGAGAGTGAGTGAGGTAAGGCTATTCTTTTTCCTCTTTGACCTCCTCATTTCTTCTTTTGCGAATTCGCTCTTAGAGCTAGATGTGGATACATCAATTTTAAAAGTAGAGTTGCATAGATTATGATCTACTTTCCTAGTTTGAGATATAAAGGAGTCAATTGCATCCATTTGATTGGGTTCTTCTAATAAGAGAGGAATTTCAGGATTTGACATAGGTTAAGGCTTTTATAAATTTCCCATAATTACAAGTCCTACTTTGTGGAGTCATATATCCCTTGAGCTAGGCCAATTTCTCTTAAGGTTGCCTCAATGATTTCCTCTCCATTGTCAATAACCTCATTAACATAAGACTCAACTTTGAGTTTTATGATATTTAGAATCCAACATTAGCTCATGGTGATCTCTCCTTTCGAACATCCTTCTAGTTAGCCTCTCTTTGGTTTTTGGTTTATCTAGTCTCTAATATAATGTTACCTAAATCACATCCTCATAAAGCTAATCATCTACTCTTATTCCCATTAGCGGTATAAATTTAGGCAATTTTCTACCTGCCTCTATAAGAACATAAACCCTTGCATTGTTTATCCTTTTGGTGGCTATTATGGCTTATCGAGGCATATAGGAACGCCCATAGATAGATAACTTATAACTTTTTTGGTCTAATACTTGAAGGAAATTATATAAATGTTTACCCAAATGAGTATATAATTCTACTTAAGATGTTGAAGTTAGAGACCAAGTTTCCATAGTTATAAGATAAGAATATAAGTATGTTATTTAAGTGTCGTGGATCATCATCCAATATTCTCCTAACCTAATTTTTTTTTCAAAATTTGAATAAAAAGATGTTGTCATCATTAACAAGGAATTCTTGTAAGCCAAAAGAATTCTAGTTAACTTTTTCCTAGGAGCTCATAATGTGGTAGGAAGGTCATATATCTATTATAAAAAATACAATTAACTAGATTCTCATCTCTTTGCATGCTCTTTTAAGTATCTCAATTGAAGGAGTCATAATTAGAGCATCCTTATTAGCATCTGAAGGGCATAATTGAAGCCTTATTTTAAAGCTCTATCTCCTACTAGTTAAAGCCAAATCCTCTTCTTTCTGATAACATCCAAGTAGCTTAGAGTCCTCCATGGAAAATTATCTTTAGGAGGAGATTGGATTAATGAAGAAGAAAGTTGTGTTTTGATATAGGAAAGAGGCGGAAGACTTTACTGCTTTGGGCTCAAAAAAGTTCATTGACAAAAAGAAAAAGTTGGAATAACAAAAAGGTAATTAGAGAAAAGTTGAATAAATTTTCAGTATGAACATACAAGGAAGAGGTGGGAAAGAAAATGAAGGATGGGAGATCACTGGGAAAACTCTTCGGAGAATTAGAAGGTATAATAGGGAAAAGCTAGATCAAGGAATGAAAAGATAAGGGACTTAATGGAAGATAGAGTTTCATAGATGAATGGTTAGTAGGGTCCAAGGGAAGTCAACAGTTTAAGGATGAGTAGTCAGCTGCGACCACGGTTTGAGAAGCTGATGGAAGAATAAATGGAAGAGGCGTCTAGTAGCAATAAAGGAGCAGACAAACAAAAGAATACCTTATGGGATGCTTACGTAGATCCTGCAAAATGCTCATTAATATTGATAGGTAAAAGTGAAATTGCTAATTTGACTAGACTAATAAGATAAGAAACAAGAAATTAGCAACATTGTCATTGAATATAATGGATGATAAGATACAATAATTAATCAATAATTATTTATTAATATTGAAAATAAAACAATTAATTTTATATATTTAAAATTATGAATTATAATAAAATATAAACATTGATTATTTTACTTAT
>JANKYE010000225.1:30402767-30418616 GCA_032467995.1 Erythroxylum dillonii
AAAAGTTAAAATTCTAACGTTCTTCCCATTCCCATGGGACAAAGTTGTTAATACTCTAATAAGATATACGATAATATTAATACTCTAATAAGATATACGATAATATGGTGTTAAAAAAAAGTTAAAATTCTAACGTTCTTCCCATTCCCATGGGACAAAGTTGTTAATACTCTAATAAGATATACGATAATATGGTGTCAGACAAAAAAACACGCTTAAAGCCTTAAACCGAAAAGCAGTGGAGAAAAATTATCGTTAAGTACCTCTAGACTTGTACTACGTTAGCAGAAGATTTGACTGGTTCCTGGACAAGATTGGCTGTAGGGTACGAGTTGCGTAATGATTCGGACCAGAGGCAGCGTGGCTTCTTGTACGAGAATTCGAGATATCACTTTCCCAGTAAACGAAAACATATAAGAAGTAACATGTATAGTACACTTACTTCCTCTTCCCTTGATCTATGAATACTTCCATTCTTATTACATTACGTGAAAACCAATTTTAACTCCCTCTTTTTTACTTCTTATATCCACTAAACCAAAATGCGAAAAGACCTCACACGGCCACTGCTTTTCTTGGCCATAAATAGAATCTTTCTTTTTCATCCAACTAGGTTAACCTTAACACCTCTCTCTCAGTCTCTCTGTGTCTAAATATGGTTCGTGAACTTGCTTCTGGTCTTGTGCAAAGTGCCATCAGCACCCAAAAGGGGTCATCTTAAAAAAGGAAATAAAGATAACAGAAACCAAACTTTTCTGGCCTCTATACTTCTATCTGCTTGTTACTTTTGCAAACCCATCAGTGAGCTTGGATTGGTTATCAGAGGTAGGTTCTCCCTCTTGAACTCTTCTTTTGCATTTTTTAAGTGCTTCTCCTTATCTAGGGTTGGTTTCAGGATTCTGTGCTTCTCCTTATCTAGGGTTGGTTTCAAGATTCTGTTTTTTTTCCTATTTTTTTAAAGTCACTTTGTCTAACTCAGTTTCACATTCTCTGCTTGATTTAGCAAAGCATCTCCTAATGTCCTCTTTGCACTTCCAACACTCTATATGCGTATTTGGTCTGTATCAATCATTAAGGAATATTTCTTCTGCATTCCCATTTGCAGGAGTATTCTCTCACTGCTGTGTTTGCTTCCCTCTTCCTCAGCTCTCTATCTTAAGCTCTATTAGACCTTCTGATTTTTTTCAAACAAAAGTTTCACTTGTTTTCTGTATAGGTAAATTATCTCTATCTAGTGGGCTTGGAATCAATTAACATCAAAGTTTTGTAATCCGGTTTGTTGAAAGATTGATCTGTTGTACGTTGCCACTGAGATAGATCCACTCCCAGTTCCTAAGAATAAGAGTTCCGCTACCTCCATTGTTGGTCTCTTCAATGTTCAAACTCTTCAATTTTATATGTCCACTTTGATTTCCTGCTGTCTTAACTTTCACAAAATTTTTTGTGGGAAATTGTGACAAAGTATCTTTCCTCATTACAGTTTGACATGATGGAAGCTAGACATTTAGTTTCTTTGTCTCACGGAGTCAGAATCATTCTGGACAAAATAACCATTATTGGAAACAGATAATTGCCCAGGTCATTTTTGTTTTGTTTTTTCATGATCTGGTTCGTCACTCTTTCTTCAGTTACAACCTCGAGCATACATATGTGTATATATATACATTTCCTTGGACAAGCATCCTGTGGAGGAAAACACAGGCACACTTTTATGTTACTGTCTAACTGAGCATTTGCGTTCTCTTCGATCGCCCATTCTTATTCAACAAAACCGGTCTTTAATATCTCCAAGTTATATCAATGGATCCATCCCGAAAATCAGTCCAATATTAATATCTCTCGTACTCTTATCTGTGAAACCCCACTTTAATTTGCACATGAAATAACCTTGGGCGATTGTGCACATGTCTAGGTTGGAAAATGACGAGAAAGAAAATCCAAATCAAGAAGATCAGCAACATAACAGCAAGGCAGGTAACATTTTCAAAGAGAAGAAGAGGGCTTTTCAAGAAAGCTTCTGAGCTCTCAACGCTCTGCGATGCTGAAATTGCCCTCATAGTGTTTTCTGCAACTGGCAAGCTCTTCGAGTACTCTAGTTCAAGGTACCATTTCTCATCCCTTACTTGCTCTCATTTTCATTGATTTCTACTCTCCATCCACTTCTGATTTGTAATTAAGTGATTTCATTCTTCTTTATTGATTAAGATATAGAGATATGATATCATGTTGTTGGTTATTTCATTCATCATCCTATGACGGATTCTAGTCGGCTTGGTTTCTTTTAAACCGAACAAAACTGTCAAAAGAAGAGACAACATGTGATTTAATTTCATATGTAAGAAGAGATATGTCTCAATGTGCCTATAACATAAATAAAAACATACAAGTATTTACCAAAGAAGGGTTGGATGTTAGGAACAGCTCAGTTGTATGTATTCTTGTCGTCACTTCGAAACCTTATTATAATTAGGTGAGCTTACTATTACATTCACGATTTGAGGTATAACAAGATGATATGATATAATTGATAAATCATTTGTTTTTCCTTATTGTTTTCCTAAATTTTTCGTCTTTATATTTTGACTTTTGTGTTTCTTCTCTGCTGATGACCTTAAGTCTATAAGATTCCTTTTACTTCTACAAAATGCATGTATATATCATAAACTATTGCGATGCTCGCATAAAATATTTATTTGTATACAAATTATTGACATTATAAATATAATTAGATGAAACTATTATGTACAAAATGGGAAAAAGTGTCCATATGCTAATGTCTGCAAAAGCAGGATCTTCATATGAGTTGCAAAGTTTAAACGAGAAATCTGGTTTAAACAGCCTAATTGTATACTTTAACGGAAAACCAATAAGCTTAAAAACAATGACTAACTGAAATTGATAATTGATGAGTTTTATAATTGGATATGCAAACAAGATCACTTCTTTAAGCATGTATATCATTCATAAAGCTAGTGAGTGAAGAAAATCATGAAATGTAGACTTGAGTCCTGCACGTACATGTAATTACAAAAAAAAAGAACATTTATGCACATGCATTTCAGGTACCCTTTGCTTAATCCTGCAATTTCATGACAATAATCTACAGAATATGTCGTTTAATCACATAGTTCCTCGAGAAAGTTGAGTAACTAATACTCATATATATACCTCTTCAAAACATTTCAAAGATGAGTATAGTTTGTACCTACAGTCAAGACAATAAGGCTTGTGTACATAATCTTTAAATCCTTACAGAATATGAAAATAACGCAATTTGTTCATGTGATTGGGATGATCAAATTATAATGAGGCCTGTGTACATAATCTTTAAATCCTTACAGAATATAAAAATAACACAATTTGATCATGTGATTGGGATGATAAATTATCTGTCTAGAATAAGGTAATTAATTAGGTGAGTATCATAGTTATTATTATTTCCCGGTTGTTTTAATTTTCTGTGATAGATTCATATGTAGAGTTCCAAATCAAAAGAAATGATGTAATATGTTTTCATTCAATAGTGAAACTATTCCAGGTTTGTTGGATTATTATGAAATTTGTTGTTAAAGCCATTTTCAATTCAACACTTGCGTCATTGATGATGATGCAACCTACCACTAAAATTATTTTCCTGAAACAAATTCAAGAGAGAAAAAAATTCCCCTTCAGTTAAACATATAGGATCAACCTTTAGTTAAGCTTTGTTTTTGGACGTTTGAGGATATTACATGCAGATTTAGCAGAGCCATCTTTCACACAAAAGCTAGCAAATCAAACAACAACACTAATTAAAAAAAAAAAAAAGGAAGAAGTTACAGTGGACTGCTGCTATTTAGACCTGATCAATATTATTAATAAACACAAATGATTTTACTGCTTCAGTTTGAGTTTCCAACTGCATTTACTTAGAGAAAGCAGCTCAATTGTACACTTTTTAAATACAAATCTGTTGCTGACTTACTGATACTTTAAGATTATTTGAATTCAATTTTACGTATTTTGTGCCTACATTCCACTTAGATTTTCGTGCTAATCTTTCATCTCTTCCCTTAAAATAACACGCAACATGTAGTATAAATCAAACAGGAAACAATAAATAAATGAAAATAAAACACTATAGCACAATCTTTATCTACATACATCCTTACTACATCTACCTATTTAACATTATGCTTATTCTTTTAACACATTTCAATAGAATAATATACTATACAAATATTAAATAATACAATATAATTGAATGCAACTTACAAACTCAACTATCTCGCACAATGTTATGTACGTGTTAAGGATAGGTGCTCACTAAAATATCTCAAGTAATGAATTCGAGTATGCTTGAAATATATATCTTACTCTAATCTTGATTCATGTTTCATGGACAACAAATTAGTATATAACCCCCATTTAATATCGATTAATAGACCATAACTAACTGTCTCACCATATACACCATAGTAGTACCAATCAATGCCCTCCCAAAGCCTTAATGTGTAATAAATATCATATATTAATCATTAATACACCATTCATACATATACAAGGCATCATACCATGAAATGTAGTCACAAGCAACATTCAAAATCATAGTTGTATCTCTATGACACCTTAAAACATGTATTTAAATGTAATTGTAATTACACATAATGTGTTGTGCAATTTAAACATGTTTAATATGAACAAAGCCTTTAACCATAATAATTTAGTCAAAACACCCAATTTATTGTAATCTTGATTAGGGTTTCTATAATTCTACCTAAAATTGAGATATTGGAATATGCAAATAATTAATCAAGATATAACAAAATACTTAATGATACAATTAATTAAATAAGAATACTCTAATTAAAATTATTTAGTTAACCGTATCTGAAATCATTTATTTGATGTGAAAATTTGACCAGACATTATGCAATTTTAGTTAAAATCTCCTTTTTTTCTTCTTGGATTTTCTTCTCTGGCATCTCTATATATGTCTTCTTATTCTCTTCTATTTATTTTTACAAGAACACTAACTAGAATATGTCGAAAATTATTCTTGAAAAGTAATTGTAATTAATCAATATGAAACATTGGTTAACCAATGTTTTTTATATTAGTGAACTAATTTTCAACTAGTGTTTCATACTAGCTAATTATTTATGTCCAAAAATTAAATTTCAAGATTCTTTGTCCAATATTTCATATTAGTCAATTAATATATTCAAATTTTGCTTTTCAAGATTCTTTGTCCTATATTTGTTAAGCAATGAGACATATCAGTTGATCAATAAGCTTTTGAATCACCCCCAAGTATTTTCTTATATAGAAAATTATCTTATTTTCATAACCTCATGAATTACTTCAATCCAACATTATTATTTCACTATGATAGAAAGTGCTGAATAATTTTTAGCAGTGACAATAAACTAAATCACATGATTTTTCACAAAATATTGCTCTTTTCTTTATGTGATGGAGAAACACGAGGGAATTGACATTTTACATTACTATTAACATTAAATGATGCTTAGACAAGGGAGTTTTCTAGAGAAACCGATTGGGTTCAAAGTTGATATCTAGAAATATGGTTTCAAAATTTGATACATATTTTTTGGTTAATGTTAGAATGTGATGGATTCAGACACACAAACGTAATCAAAATAATTAAGGAAGATGAATATGAGATATTCAAGTGTCTTTACCATAAATATTATTCTTTGCCACTAATAAAAAATGAAAAATAAATGGTTATTCAATAACGTAATAAACTATATCTTATTTATAAATAAAATAAAACCGCTAATATTTTTTACATCACCATGATCTACAATAAAGTCTATGTTTTATGTTCATATTAAGTTAATTAAAAAATACATCGTAAATAAATAGTAAACTAAAGGTTCAATCTGTTTCTCGAATACTATTTTGTACTTTAACATTATAAAAATAGTACTTATCATACTCTAACTAGAATGCAAAAGTGGTACTAAAGATAAGGATATGAGCTTACTTGGACCTTTTTAATGAAACGATAAGGTGTTTGCCAATATTCAAAGAAATTGAAATATTTGTTTTTAATAAGGTATATCACTAGCTGCATTTGGTTAATAAGGCTTGGCGCTTTTCCTATTCTAATTTAGGATCAGGCCTGTTCAATGTTGTAAAAGCTCATCTCGTCTAATAATTTAGGATTGTGCCCTTAAATTCAGTTGACTGCCTCATGTACTTAGAGCACCCTTCCTTGGTGACTGCACAGGGTTTAATGTCTTTGTTGTGACATTTATGCATTTTCTAATAGCAAGAGGCAAATGCTAGTCAGATGGTCAGATTGTCTTTTGATCTTTAGTTGGAAAACCCAAAAGCTGTAAAAGATGGCGAATAATCTCCGGAATGAGAACAAGCCTTCAACCTAAAGCTTTGAGGTTTATGAAGGCAGTAGTATTTTCGGAGTTGTTTATATTTGTTAATTTAGAACTTGATTGTCTTAAGATTCAGATTGTCATCCTATTTCTTCTTACATTTATTCAACAGTTCATCCTTCAACTCATAGAAGTGGGAAACATAGGAACACTCCAAAACAGAAGTCAATCATTTAGGGATAGTGGGGCTAGGGTTTCAACAATGAACCCTAACAAGACTAATGGACCAAGCAAAAATATAGAGACAAAGGGGGTAAAAACTAACTCCAATACTGAATGAAGGTTCTCATTTGAGAACTAGATAGTATCTGGTTAGTAATTACACCTTTACTTCCAATTAATTTGTGCTAGTACATAGAATGGAAGTCATGAGTGTTTAAATATCTATGAAGAATAGGTAGCATATAGTGCTTGGCTCTTAGGGCAAAGAGGTTTAAATATCTCAATAAATGAATTTAGCGTGATATACGTATATCAAGATTGAGTCTTACAGAACAATAAAGAACTGTAGAAGTACACTTGCAGTTCTTCTAAGTTCTCTTCCTAAGAAGAGTTACACTGTAGATGATGGCCAACATTTTCTTTTTGCTAAAGTGTGACGCAGGTTATTGAGAGGCACAATCTGCAGTCAAAGAACCTTGATAAATTGGTACAACCGTCTCTTGAACTGCAGGTATGAGTTTCTTTTTCCTTCCATGAGACTTGTTGAATGCCTCTGGTAAATAATATTTTGCGGTAGGACAAATTTAAGGTCCTCACACTAGGATTATGAGTTCAATCTGAAGTTAAACAAGAATCCCAAATTACAGGAGACAGGCTACGTAAAATTTTTCCCTTGTGTTGATATAAGAGTATCAAAATCCTGGTCCATATTCATTATTTGAAGAGCTGTTATGTCATGTGAATCATACCATATTTTTTCAATCAATTGCTTTCTTATGTAGCTCAAGTGCTGAATTAACCTTGATTAACAAAGGAATCGTGAAGCAGTGACTGGGATACATTTTGGAAGGAAGATCAATTTGGAGTTCCTTTCAGATTAATTCTTCTCTTGGTCCCTATTTAACTGCAAATTACACGTTGCTTTTTAGTCATCATATTTGCACTATCTTTACTTATTTCAACAGCTTCGGCTGTAAGGATTATATATCAGCTCCACTGAGGAAAAAAAAAAGAGCATATTTTCAGATCCACGTCATTGATGACCTTCTTGGGCAAAATAAAATAAAGACCTCTAGTCCTGCAAATGACAAATATTTCAATCTAAAGTCTAGGTGAAGACCTCTGAAAAAGTAGGTTTCAATTCTGGGCCACATCTGCCTCGCAACATTTTTGTTGAATTTTGGAGATAAAATGGGCTTATTTTATTATCTCAAATTAGATTTAACCTTCTGTCCTTTCAGCTTGGTAGTGCCACTTGCAACAAGAGGAGTAAGGAAATAGCAGAAAAGACACGTGAATTAAGGTAAAGCTGACCACTGTGAGCTTGTACTTAATATAAGCTGTTGTCACGTCTGCACTGCTGACAGATGATCCAACAACAATCACAGGCAACTGAGGGGAGAAGAGATTCAGGAGTTGAACATTGAAGAACTGCAACATTTAGAGGAACTGTTAGCAAAGGGGTTGAGCAGAGTTCTAGAAACAAAGGTTTGTCCAGTTCTACTTGCATTTCTATGGAATATTACGAATCTCATGCATTCTCAAGATGAGTTTCAACATATGTCTTCAGGGTGGCAGAATTGCCAATGAGATCAGCACCCTAACAAGGAAGGTCACATCTAACTTTTTGCTTTTCATTTCATTATCAAATTGAGTAATAAACATGTTGTGATTCTCATCACTTTTCTTTCATTTCTCTTCTCGTGCAGGGGGCCGAACTAATGGAACAGAACCAAAATTTGAGACAGCAAGTGAGGCTGAGAGATTTTATGTTCTCAATTTTTTCCTGGGAATTAGCCTTACTTTTTAGTTCATCTCGATTTGGTAGGTTATGGATACATCAGTAGGCAAAACCTGCTTACAAGAACAAGGCCAATCATCAGACTCTATGGTGGTCAATAACAACAATTCAGCCGATCCAGCACAAGAGACATCGTTTACATTTCTTTCACTGCGGTTTATTTCTTATGAAAATCCTTGCCTTGCAACTAAATTTCATGATTCATTCTGACTCAGTATTAGAAATCTCCTATTTCATTAATGTATACTAATCAGCTTACGAATTTTAGTGCAAACTAGGCCTTGCACTCGAGCACTTAATATTCAATTGGCTGACAGGACCAACAAATTGTTGCAGTTTCCAGGAGCTGCAGCTTATGAAGACTATTATTCTGACTGATAACCCTTGTGTCTTTGCAGATTGCCTTTTGCCGATTGAATGTGAAGAATCATTGAGATCTGGAGGAATGACTCGATTTTTCGTGTTGATTGAGAAAGAGTACTTAAATTAAATCAACAAGATGTAAAATTTACTTGTGTCAAGCTGATATACCAGCAAGCAAATGAAGTTACATGACATGTGCTTTGCTATGTGTTTGGAATTGTTATTAGATATAGGCTGAAAGTAGTATGCACGTGCTTATATGCAATCTACAGAGGTAATTATTATTGTATTTTTCTTCCCTTTTCACTTGGAATACCTACCACCTCCCTTAATTCTCCTGTCACCCTAGTTTTGGCATGAGAGTTTCAAGTTGAACATGAGTAGACCTGACCTATCGAGATAGACAGCGCTAGGGTCTTCTTTGAATAACTGGTGCAAAAGAAATTTAAAGTATTCATAATTCCTCTATTTGTCCTACATCAAGAACATTTTCGAAGCCTAGATGTAGTCGGTTGTAGGCTCGTATCTGAACCATTTGACTTACTTACCATTGTAATTTCCTTTTAAATTCTTATACCATCATTGAACTATATCAACTTTAAGAAAGACATTGTTTTAAAAGGACTAGATTTTGAATATGGGATGATCGTTCAGATATTAACAAAATGGAAATTCGATGCCTAAAGCTGCAAGATCTGCGTTTTTAGGTTGGGTAGCACATCCTCCATCACCACAAAAAAAAAAAAAAAAGAACAATCCAAGTTATCACAATCCAGGTTATCATTGTATAGGCAGGCTAATGATGGAATTAAAGGCAAAATCTGTACACAAAGTAATTCTTTTTTCCGGAAATACGCACTTAGTTCTTATATATGCATACAGTATTCACTTAAATACTTGTTTGATTGAATACCATTCTTGGCTCTTGATGCCTAGCTCATACCAGACCCGTAGGAAACAGTATTTTATCTGAGTGTGTAAGTATTTGAGCGTGTATTTTTTTATTATTATTAATAGAATGGTATTAGAGACAACTATGACATCAAAAGAAGCTTCTACGTTTTTTCTCTATCCACAACTCATCAAACTCAATAATGAGAATTATTCACTTAGGATGAAGACCCTTCTCAGTTTACAAGGCGTATAGGATGTAGTCAACAAAGGCTACATAGAGTCTCAAGACAAGAACAGCATAAATCAAATATGAAAAGGAAGTCTCGGAGAAGCAAAGGAAGTAAGATTAGAGTGCACTTACCATCATCTATCAAGGTTTTGATGAAAATATTTTTGAAAAAAATAACTATTAAAATCACGTCAACAAAGGCATTAAAAATTGTCTAGAATTTGGTGATGAGAGTTGACAAGGTGAAGAAGGTATGGCTTTAAACTCTAGAGGTTGAGTTTGAGACACTTTTATAGAAGAATAACAAATCGATCTCATAGTACTTCAAAAGAGGCTAACAGTGGTGAATAAACTTAGTGAAACCATGTAAGATATGGAAACGGTCTTATGATCTCTCAGCTCAAAATTTAATTAAGTGGTAATGCCTATTAAGAATCCAAAGAAGTGAGCAATATATCCATAAATGAGTTAAGTGAGCGTTTACTAGCTCATGAAGAAAGGATGAATCAGATAAGACAAATTTACCATCAAAGTAAGCCTTACTATTAAAGTTAATCTTAAAGTACATAAATAATTAAATCATACTTTAATCATCAATGCACATGCCCATTTACATCATCTTAAAATAACAATAGTAGTAGTAATAATAATAATATGTCCAATAAGAAAACATGATCAGAATACTAAAATTAATGGTTATTCAGATAAAAACCCTAACTGAGAAACAGAGAATCCAGGAAGAAGAAGGTCAGCGGCACCAAACAAACAACCATAGGACAAAAAAAAAAAAAAAAGCAACGTGTGATAAGTGTATGGCCCCTCTCTCATTACTGCCAACCATCTTATTGTTTATTTCTATATTATTTATGAAGCCATGGTCTTGTCCATAAATCCAGTATAAGCCACCTTTTTCTTTTACTCATGATTTACCTTAGCGTTGATTTCTTTTCATAATTTTATCAGTAATCCATATAAAAGGACATCCAAGTATACGACGTCTTTCATAAAACCATCTCTTTATAAAGTCATACACGGAAACGTCATCTTCTCCCTCAATCTCTGTTTTACTTTTTTTCGTTTACTCGTAAGGTTTATACCTTCTACATTTTCAATCTTACAAGTGTAAACTTCAGTTCTTCTAAAAAAATTATAAACATGAGATACGAAGATATGAACCTAGTAAAAAGATATGAACCTAGTAAAGTCAACAAACAATTATGCGGAAATAATATGAATTAAACATATCTTTAATGGAAAAAACCTCAAATTTAGAACTAGGCTATGATACAATATGTAAGCATAATTTAATGTATAGACATAATCACCATAATCCAATAACCTAGATCTTAAAATTCTATGATGTTCACCGATAAAATAGGAATTACATACATTCATTCATGTGTATAGTTTAATCGTAATTAAGAAAAATCCTTCAAGCGATTGAATATCGAAAAACTTGATTTCTCTCCTCTTTCCCTCAATAGTTCTGACATTTGATGGTGAAAATTAACAGGTGTGTGGGCGAGAGAGAGGACTAGTTTCTATGTCGTAAGGATATTTGAATCATTCCTATCAAACGGTAAGTTTAAATCAAAATCTTATCTTACTTAATTAATTTTATTTTATTAAATCAAATTGATATATTAGAATTTAGCATTTAATATTATTAAAAACATAATTATTAATGAGCTACATATTATATGGGGTTTTACATGTCCCTCTTAGGTTAACTTACATAATATTCTTTTGGAATATTGGAAAACTATTGGACTATATCAACTAATGGTTGATACAGGGAAAGACTCCCCAACTCTAGTCTTATAACATGATTAAATGATTTTATTAAGCTATATTAGAATGAGATGATTGTTTCTTACCAATAAAGTCCTCTTACACGTCATGTTGGTAAGACGTGGAGACCTATAGGAGGGAGGTTTATCAAGGGTGACTACTCTGAATTAATCGTGCTACATAATGCTATTAATAATCATGTACCTTTTGGCTCAAAACTAGCTAGTAAGCATTAAGTTTCTCCTCATTTGAAACAACCTTTAAATAAGAGACATTATAATTCTATTCTAGCTATATTGGAGTACTCTTAACCTAACTTTCAAAAATTGGAAGGTTCTACTATAGATGCACTGAATATTATCGTTTCATCAGCCATAGTTGGATATATTGAGTCAACTGACATTGATATGCATATTAATGACGCACCAACTATAACAGATCTTTTGAAATTAGGTGACATGGTGGTGGAGACAAATAATGGCAGTGCATCTAGCTCAGAACTCTTAGATAGCTTTAAGACCAAGATTAGGAAGAAATCTAAGAGCAAGAATTAGGTGATATCCCTAACGTCTCCTAAATCCTGATATAAGCTTGTAATGTTAGAATGAAAGGGGCTTAAATAAACCCAATAAGTGCTAACTTCTTAGGGATTATTTGAAGGATTTAAACCCTTTATGAGTTGTCTTTTAAAAACTAAAATAAGGTATGGTGGGATAAGAAAGAGTAATTTTCTACACCACGTTTGGCCTATTAATCATTATAATTGTCAATATAGTAGGATTTTTTTTTTTACCCTAGTAAAGTGAGGATTATGAACTCTATAATCACATATCAAATCTTATATTTAGACATGGATTTGACTCAAGAGAAAGCTTGTATTCATATCCCCTTTGTGTATGGCTCTAACTTTGCTTTTAGAGAGCTTCCCTATTGCTCAATTTTAAATAGATTGCTACCAGCATAAAGGATCTTTAGATAGTGCTTGGTGATTTTAATAACACACTTGATCCTTTGGAAACTGAAAGGAATTGTTCCTTAAGGAATCAAAACTAGGATATGCATAATTGCATATATAATCTAGGTATTATTGATTTGAAAATGCAGGGGCACTTTTATACATGGAACAATAAGCAGCAAAGGAGATGGTTTATAAGAAAGAAGCTTGATGGAGTTATAATGAACTGTCTTTAGCTTACTAATTTTCTTTAAAGTGTAGCAACATTTGGAAATACTCTATTTTTTATCACTCCCCTCATCAACTGATTCTAAATCCTTTATTGTATTAGGTTCAGTGGCATCAACTGCATTTTTTCCTTCTTTAAAAGCATATCTTATTTCATCTTGTTGAGTTTGACTTGTAAGTTGTATAGTCATTATTAAATTGAAGCATATCAAGTACTTTCCTTTCAAGTTCAATAATTATCTAACTGCTAATCCTGAGTTTGAAAGTATGATCTTAAAAGGGATGTCTCACCCTTTCTATTACCATAAGTATTTCATTTGTATGAGAAAACTTAACAAGATTAAAGAGGCATTCAAATTACTAAAAAAGAGGAAATATAATGATACTCTAATTGTTGTTACATTAGCTAAAGATAAGCTAGACAAAGTGCAGCAACTGCATTATCAAGATTCTTTTAATATATTTCCACAATAAGATGAAAGGCCGCTTTATTTGATTATGTGCAAGTTTTGGAGTTAATTGTTCATTTTTTGAGCAATTCAAGGATTTAATGGCTTAAACTTGGTAACAGGAATACTTTACTAATAAATTTATGCTAGGAAGAAGAAGTCATTATAGAATTAGTTCTCTAACAGGACATGATGGGCTTAATATTTCATCCCAATTTGATCTTTTGGAGGCAACTTATGATCATTTCAATAAGTTCCTTAGGTTCTTATCAAAATGCTCCTCCTCAGTTCAGTTCTTATAATCCTTTACTACTAATAATTTCAGCTAATATAGAATTGTTGATTAGAACTATTACAACTTTTAAAATGGATAAAGCGATTTATGCTCTTCATTAAAATAAGGCCCTTGATCCAGACGGTTTTAGTACTCTTTTCTTCCACAAGTCATGAAATTTATTGAAGTAATTGGTTATTGATTATGTGTTGAAATTCTTTAATAGTGGATGCATGTTTAGAGAAAAAAACAAATTTTTTATCACCTTAGCACCGAAGATTCCTAATCCTAACACCTTGAAAGATTTTAGGATTATATCTTGCAGTATCACAATCTGCAAGATAATTGCAAAAATCCTTATTTCTATGCTTAATGGAGTGTTGATACCTTTGATTAGCCCATCTTAAAGTACCTTTTTGTCAAAAATATTTATTGGTGATAATGTGTCGCTGGTACAAGAATTTTTCAAAAACTACACTAAAAGGCACTCCTTCAAGAGTTGTACTATCAAAGTATATTTCAATAAGTACTTGGACTCTATTTATTGGAGGTTTATTATCAATGGCATGCATATGTTTGGTTTCCCTCCGAGGTTTGTTCATTGGATTTTTTAATTTATTTATAGGCTCCACAATATAATGTACCATACACGAACTGTCCATCTTAATCAAATTTCAATTAATTTTAACGTGATTTTATCAATTCTAATTATTTTTAATTTAATTCTAATGAAAAATAATTACCTAACTTAACCTAATAAACACAAATTCCTAAATTACACAAAATTTAAACTCTAAATTTATCCCTAATTACTTTTTCCTCTTTATAACTAATAACTTATTGTTTATGTTGGTGTCTAAATTGTTTGTATGGTGATCGAAGCTAAATCATTTCCCAACTTAAACTCCATCATCGGCGTCTCTCTATCTACTGCAGTATATCCTTGAGGTTAACTCTAAGATACCACTATTCCAATCTTAAGCTACAGTTTGTGATTTTCGAGCCATAATGACTTCTAAATGTATGCATTTATTATGATGGAATTACTCAACAATTACGGACTAGGGACAACAAAATAGCCTACACCTGACCCCGACCCTTGAAGTTAAATGAGTTATATTCGAGTTAATCAATTTTTTGAGTTGGCATCGAATTTTTATTTATAAAGTTTTTGGCTTCGATCCAAAACCTAAACACTAACTAAATTAAAAACAATATTGTTTTATTTTTTAAAAAAAATTAATAATAAAAGATATTTAGGATAAAGAGTCAAAGTTCAACGAGCAAAGTTAAGTCCAATAGCTCAATCTTTTAAAATTTGTGTAATTAACCCTCTCGTTCTCAATTCTCATCTTAAAAGTGTAAAGAAAAGTTGTAGGAAGGTAAGTCTACGGGTCTTTGTCTCAATCAAACATCCAAATAGTTTGCTTTTAGGTTTGATTTATACCAATTAGACATGGAACATTTAATATGTTTTAAGGTTTGAACTTTTGGTTTTTACCGGCCTAAATAAGCTTTGGACATTTAATATTTTTTTCTAAAAGTATTAGGCTATTTCTCTACCCTAACCCTTATGTAAGCTATAACTAGCAGAGTAATCCTGCGCAAATGCGCAGTAAAAATGTCCAGTACATTTAATTGAAATTAAAACAGGAAACAAAATTTTTTTTAATTACATAAAATTTTAAAGATAGCTTAATCTATAAGCTTTTTAATATGTCTCTCATACAATTTTCTCATCTGGATAACTACCCGTTTTAGATTGTTGGCGGTGTCTATCATTTGAGCAGTTTCATACATCTCGATATAGCGATGAGCATGTGAACTATTATGTGCTTTTTTATTTCATGCATAGTATCTAATAAGTAATTCATTTAGCTCATTTTGACGATCGTATGTCGCTTTTATGGCATTTTTCAAATATCTTTTGCATTCGAAATAACTGGAATTCATATCTGCCATTAAAATAAACAAATCAGTGTATAAATGTCAAAATTATTTCGTAACTTTATTGACAACAGTTCTATATTATTTAATTTGGTTTAAGATATTCGAAAATATGTCATGTGAGTCAGGAAAAATAGAGAAAAATAAATATGGTCATACCTCAGCAGTGGAAGAATGCACCAAAGAACAAAGAAGGAACCTTAAAAAAGTGGAGTGTAGATAAATGTAATGAGCAGGGGATAAAGAAATGAATTTTTTGAAGCTATAAATGTAAAAAATGGGAAAAATCGTATGTATCTTTTATGGCATTCTTCAAATATCTTTTGTGTAACTTTATTGACCAGTTAAGATTTTT
>JANKYE010000225.1:30418716-30429572 GCA_032467995.1 Erythroxylum dillonii
AGACGACGGTTAATCCTTGCAAGGCATCGAGCGCTCCTTAATAGTTAGAGACTTTTGTATTAAGTTAGTACTATTTTGGATAGTCCATTAAGTATCTCATTATTGAGCATCCTGATGTATTTTATTTTCAGCATGGATTGTATGACAATATGTTATCAAAGTGGTTGGATAGTTTAATATTGTAATGGCATTTTGGATAATCGTGTTTGGTTTGATAGATATGATTCAAATGAATGTATGTTTGAATGAGATAAATAAGCTTTCACAAATGTTTATCTCTTCGACGGTCCCGACGGGTCACTCCGGGTTCAACCTTGGGGGTCAGGACTCGGGCCCAACGGTCTTCGATTTCGATTCCGTTTTGGATAGTTGGGCTCCGGGAACAGGGTCCAGCAAATTGTAGCTTTGCTGCAAGGAAAGATGAAAGATTTAGTACCACGACATCATCTCTTTGCAATACCAACAATCAAATCGTAGTTTTTAACAATGGTGTAAGTGGGATTTTGCCTGAAGGTGACTGATATACAACAACTAAATGGTGAGCGGTTGGAGAAGTTCATCAGCATCTTTGCTGGATTCGATCTGGTAGTTGGTGGGAGCCGATGCAACAATCTTAAAGGTAGTAATCGAGTTCAGCATGACGAACTTTAATTGAATGAGTTTGCATTGATTTTTAATTAGAATTGTAACCATAATTATCCTGTAATTTGTAAAATGCCAAAGTTTTTCTGTGTAATGTTTTTATTAATAATTATCATGTTTCTTTAATAATAATAGAAACAACATTGGTAGTGATGTGGAAAATGTTCACTGAGTGTCAAAAATACGAAGTTTTAAGATAATAGAAGTAAGACAAAGTTTTAAAATGATAAAACGTTTCACGATAAAAGTAAGACGAAGTTTTAAGACGATAGAAGTAAGACGAAGTTTTAAAAAGATCGAAGTAAGAAGAAGTTTGGTTATGTTATGTGATTAGCCGTCTGACACGTAGCCATTGCCCGAATTCGCGCAAATGTGTCCACACCCTCCAAACTTACTTGACGAGGAATCCATTCTCGCGAACATTGATGTTCGGATCCTTCTAGTTGCATTCCTTTGTTGAGAGTAGCATGTCTAGTATTCCAGGTTCCATTTAGATTGACTTACAGCTGGTAACTTATTCTAGAGCACTCTTGATATGCGTTGACATCGACCTTTGCAAAACCCTCAACAAAAGCGTAATCTGGATAGATGTTGGTAAAGATGCCTTCTTGGGAGTTGTAGATGGTATATAGTATGAAAAATTTGGACATCTGAGTAAAAAGTTATAATCTTTATAAGTGGCGATGTTCTAGAAGGAAACTAAGACGATAAAAAGTAAGACGAAGTTTTAAGACGATAGAAGTAATACGAAGTTTTAAGACGATAGAAGTAAAACAAAGTTTTAAAACGATAAAACGTTTTATGATAAAAGTAAGACGAAGTTGCAAGACGATCGAAGTAAGATGAAGTTTTAAGACGATATTAGTAAGCCGAAGTTTTAAGACGATAGAAGTAAGACGAAGTTTTAAGACCATAGAAGTAAGACGAATTTTTAAGACGATAAAAGTAAGACGAAGTTTGGTTATGTTATGTAATTAGCCGTCTGACACGTCACAACCCAAATAAAATGATCGTAAGAGTTAACAGTGACGGTAAGAGTGAGTTACAGCTGGTAACTTATTCTAGAAGACTCTTGATATGCCTTAACGTCGACCTTTGCAGAACCCTCAACAAAACCCTTTTATTACCCTGTTTCGATATCAAACATTTTTCTTGCTCACACTCTCAATCCTAGTAATCAACTTCACCCTTTTAGAAAGAAATTTGTGCATTCAGCCCTTTACTAAATACAAAAACAAATGGAGCCGGCAATGATTTACAGAAGACTTGTTGATTTTGAGTCTTTGAAGAAAGACAATGTGGATATTGAACCAGAGACAGTTGCAGCCAGTTGGAGGAAGTTCTTTGAAGTTCGAGAGATCATATATATGAATCAAGTTTATGAGTTCTGGAAGAATATGGATATGGTAGGAGACACCCTTGTATCAACGATAGACAGATTGTCAGTTATGGTGACAATGGAGATTATTGAAAAAGTCACTATGTGTCCATGTGTTGGAGAGAAGCTCACAAGTAAAGTTAGATGGATAATGTAAGCTAGGGTGGAGGAGTCTGAGATTAATCGACAACTGTATGGAAGCAATGACACAAAAGAGAAGAAGACCTCAAGTCTTGTGCCAAAGGCTAGGGTTCTACACTCAATTCTTTTTCACTGTGTTCTACCAAGAACAGGATCAAGGAATTTGGTGACGACGTTGGATGAACAATGCTTGTTCTATTTACTTACCCGTCAGCCCGTTGATCTACCTTTTCTTATTTTCCATTATATGGTTAAGACGAAGAAAGACTTGAACAGTATACCCTATGGGATGATGCTGACCAGGATATTCAGATATTTCAGAGTTCTCCTAGAGAGGGGAAACAGGATGAAGTAGGATATCAAAAGCACCATCAATTCTGCAACTATTGGGAAAATGGGCTTGAAGAATCTGGGGAAAGAAGAATCAGATTCTAAGACAATAGCAAGAATTGAGGGGGAGCATGCCAAAGGGGGGACTCCCTCAAGGAAATCAAAATCTCAAAAAGAGAAAATGTCTACGGTTGGAGAGAAGAAATCATCAGATGAAGCGATGAAAGATAAGATGATTTCTCATAAAGAAGGAAGGCAGGTGTGGTATATAGAGAAAGTGCCCTTAAAGAGAAAATGGGAGACACTTCTATCAAAAATACCTAAGCAAGCGAAAAGGTCGCCCAGAGTTCGAACCCTGCTTCAAGAAGAGGAGAAGAAAAGAAGAGAGTTTATTCAAAGTGAAGACTCTCAGAAGACAGCATCTTAGGCAACAAGGTCCTTAGTCTCAATCTTAAAGGAAGATTCAGCGAAATTAGGTAAAGAGACTGAGATTAAGAGGACATTGGAGCTTCAAAGGAAGAAATCGCAATCTAAAAAAACTCCGACATTGATTGAAGAAAACAAAAGGCAGAAAATTAGTCAGAGGAAGAGCATTCCCACTACTATTCAAAAGAAGAAGACAGTTGAAGGCAGTTCAGAACACGTCAATATCTCTCAACCTTTGAGAAAAGAGGATCTAAGAATCAAGGTAATTCAGAAAGTTCAACCTGTAAGGAGTAGCACCTCAATAATCATCAAAGAATCCCCAAAAAGGTCAGTCATGACACAATTACAACCAATCTTGGTGAATAGTAGTACGATGCATTTGCTAACTGAGGACGAGATAAGTATATATGGGCTTTTGAAGGATCAAGGAACGAAACCATACCCCTTGCACATAGTAAAGGGGAAGTATACTATGTTTCCCGTCACACCAAGAACTATGATCAAGGTTGTGCCTGACTTTCAACCAAGACCTTACATTGTTCGCAATGATGATAAGAGGAAGAAGAAATTGTACCCCGAAGGAGTGCTGAATGATTTGACAGATGATCAGATTGAAGTCGAAGTGAGGGACATTAATGAGGCGTGTTATGCAATCCAGATGAAGGGAACCTATGTTACCTACAATATTTCGAAAGCCTCAAGAAGCAACTGTGGTCGAGGAACCACTGAAGTCTCTTATCAAGTAGTTGGAAGAATTATAGAAGGTCAGTACACATCTGTAAGGATTGGAGATATCAGCTACTCAATCGAGACTCTTGTGCACATGACTCTGCACATTAGGCCGCTAAGTAATGAGCCTTCATTCGGAGATGTGCTACACCTATTTGGAAGAAAAGTTCCACGACTAACCAACCCTGATGACTTCAACCTCCCAGAGATGAACCTATATGTCCAACCTCCAGTGCTTAAAATCAGTGAATAGGTTAATCTATCTTCAGATGCATATAGCACCATTATTGCTCTTGAAGTAGAAGAGTAGAAAGATGATGATCAATCTGCTTCAATAAGTGACTTACGAGAGGAAGTAGCTCAGATGAGACAAGACTTCAAGTCACTTCGAACAGAAATGAAGGAAATAATTTCAGAGACAATGAAGCATCTACGGTCGTAATTCATTTTTGATCAATAACAAATAGGGGGAGAAGGGAGAAAAGAGAAAGGAGAATGAAAAAAATAGGGGGAGGAAGAGTAAAAATAAGAGAAAAGAATAAGAAGTTCTATTTTTAGTGTATAAATTTTGTATACATTATTTTGTTTAAGTACTTTCTTTCTTATTAATATGATTATTTTTTATCGTCAAAAAGGAGGAGATTGTTCAGTAAAAATGACTTTACGTCAATGATTTTGACGAAGATGAAATAATATTGAAAGAAGAAAGTAAGATGGAAGCAGAAGAATATGAGAGGGAAGGCGGAGACCAAAAGTGAGACGAAAGGCGTAAAACAAAAGTGAGACGGAACGCGCAGAACAAAAGTGAGACGAAAGGAATATGAGATGGAACATGCAGAACAAAAGTGAGACACAAGAAATATGAGATGGAAGCGGGAAGATAAAAGTCAGAGGATAAAAATTGAGACAAAAGTGCAAGATAACAATCAGACGGAAGGAAGTAAGACCGAAGATAAGACGAAGCAGAGTCAAACTAAGACGAAGCAAAAGTCAACGACTCAGAGTCAAACTAAAGCTCTCACCTGACCCTTGAAGTTAACTGAGTTATATTCGAGTTAATCAATTTTTTGAGTTGGCATCGAATTTTTATTTATAAAAATTTTAGCTTCGGTCCAAAACCTAAACAGTAACTAAATTAAAAATAATATTGTTTTATTTTTTAAAAAAATTAATAATAAAAGATATTTAGGATAAAGAGTCAAAGTTCAACGAGCAAAATTAAGTCCAATAGCTCGATCTTTTGAAATTTGTGTAATTAACCCTCTCGTTCCCAATTCTCATCTTAAAAGTGTAAAGAAAAGTTGTAGGAAGGTAAGTCTACGGGTCTTTGTCTCAATCAAACATCCAAATAGTTTGCTTTTAGCTTTGATTTATATTTTATACCAATTAGACATGGAACATTTAATATGTTTTAAGGTTTCAATAAGCTTTGGACATTTTTTTTTTCTTAAAGTATTAGGCTATTTCTCTATCCTAACCCTTATGTAACCTATAATAAAGAAATTGAAGACAATTCTTGCACTTGTGTTAGCTTTGTACCCATATTATACACATCGGTGAATAACCTTGTAGCCTGAAGTTGTCTAGGATAGGAATGACGACGGTCAAGCTGGTCTTGGGCTTCTTATAGCCCTAGCCTAGTTTAAAAATCTAAAAATAATTTTTAAATCCTAAACTCTACTTCAAATACAATCGAAGTTGAGAAGTTTGACAGGATAATAATTTTTGACCCGCGAGTTTAAATTTAGTTATTTTTTATGAATGGACTCATAAGTTTAGCCTAATTTATTAAAAAAATAACATCATTTTATTTAAAATAATTGAGCTTAGGGTAAACTTGAGTCTGGACAATTCAAATCTTGATTTAATTAAAAAATAAATTATTTTATATTTTAATTTAAAAAATTAATTTTACATATTTTGACCAGAACTGACCCACGTGCCAGCCATTGCCATTCTTACCTACGTTTGAGCCTACTTAGACTTTGGGTTGGTTGAGCTCAAACAACTTAGAACCAAACTTAAGCCCAGTTAGGGTTTGATTGAAGTTAAACTCCTTGCATAATTGCGGATTAGGTAATGAAGAAAAGAGTAAAGCAATTAGGGATAAATTTAGAATTTAGATGTTTTGAGTAATTTGGCAATTTAGGTTTATTAGATTTATCTAGGTTAATTAATTTTAATTATAATTAATAATAAAATTACATTAAAACTAATTAAAATTTGATTAAGATGAATGAGTCTCACTTTATCACTTGTATGAAATAACAAAAAATTGATAGTAATATAATTTCTTGAGTTTTTTTGTAAGTGCGTTAAAGTCAATTTAAATGTTCTAAAATATTAAGATTAAATTTGCTTTTTTCTTCCTTTCTTTTTTGTTATGTAGGCATAAAGGTCGAAGTTTTTTAAAATTATCTTCAAAAAATAATGGATTCTGTATGAAACTTCTATATTATAATGATCCTATGTGCCAGAAACTAACGAGAAGTAAGTCACGGCTTATACATATAAATTGGTGTACCACCATTCAGTTTTACAGATGAGCTCAAGCACAGCATTATTCATTTTCTATACTTTGATGATAAAAATTCTAGCAAGTTGCTTCTCAGTTATATCTTCAACAAGGATAAACCCAGCAACTTTGTTCTGTAATGCATCTTTTGCAGAGTACATAATCAGATTAATCTGTCATGAAGACTGATTGGACATGAACAAATCGGTTACTACTGAATGCTTCAAGCAGCTCGCTCAAACTTGAACTCAATCTAAAAGTTTGTGTTCCATCGTTTAATCTGCCAAATTCAGAGTTTGAAGTTTCAAATCCGTTGAGATTAAATATAAATTAAAAATGTCATTTTATATGGAACTTTTGAACATTGAACTGGGCTACACAGGATAGTCCAAACCCAAGCCTGACCTAAATTCTGATCAATTCACTTTTTTTTTTTTTTTGCCATCCTTACCAACATCTGCCACCCATCATCGTCAGTAAGTTCCCTCAAACAATTGATCAAAAGGCATAGGAACTATTTTTCAAAAAAAAACAACAAAGGAATTGATTAACAGACACTTCCAACTTTAATTTCCCTCGAGAGCTTATGTAAAAGGCATAGGAACTGATGAGAAGATATTTCCGGTTGGTGCTCCTGATCTAAAAACTCCCTTCCGTATCAAATGTGAAGTGGAAATTTTGTTAAAAGAGCTTAACAAAATTATGCAAAAGTATGTCAGTAGAGTGATGTTAACCGTCCTTGATGAAAAAGTCGTAGCTTATCTATTGCTTCAAAAGTTTTTCTTCTTTTATCAAATACCATTCAATAAGAACAAAGACAGAGGCAACAACTTGCTTGTAGATACTATGGATGATTATATGTATGCGTAGCGCTTTTCTAATTGATTATACATGCTTCTGAGACCATGTCCTATGTTACTCCACACAACACTATAACCTTAGTCTCCATTTGCAAAACAGTAACATGCACTAAATATATCCACTTAACACCAGAAGCTTAGTCTCCATTCGCCAAAACCAGTAACAAGCACTAAATATATCCACATAACACTAGAAGCTTAGTCTCCATTTGCCAAACCAGTAACATGCACTAAGTATACGGGTGAAGCATCAAGTCTAGGTTTTGGATATTGCCACTCTCATATCATAATATGTTCTCCACTATCATAAGGAAATCTACCATAGCAACAAATCCACCTAAGACAAAATGAAATCCAGCTATAACCTTTCTATAAGTTTGAAAATAAAGTGACAACCATGAATATTAAACCTGATAACTATTAGCAAGCTTTTCAGGTCCAAAAGAAGCATTTGCAACTCATTAATTCAGGTATGGAAGTTGAAGTTTCCAATGAATCAACATAAACAAGTACAAGAAATGAAAAAACCAATCTGATGCAGCTATGTAATCTAAATCAACAATGACATATAACGAAGCCACGAATAACTTTCTACACTAATTGGCCAATCACTGTATCCAGACAATACAAAATTGACGGTATAATCACATGACCTGTACAACTTAAAAAAAAAAAGCCGATGCATAAGTTTCATATTTCCAAAACAATTTGAGTAATGAAATAAAATAATGTAACAATGAAAGCAAACAAACAAAAATCAGTTTGGTGCATGGTCAGCAATAGGTTGCATTACTTGCCAAATCATCCAACGTCCAACACTGTCCTACAATACATCAGACACTTTCGGCCACAAGCAATTGTTCAAGTTCTTCCCTCCGCCTCTCCAATTCCTATGATTGATGTGGTGTGTTAGTTGACATGGGAAAAAATGGATCGCTTAATATATGATATTCAAAGTCAAAATGATGTTGGGAAACAAAAACCAAGTATATTTAGGACTATTGTGCAAATATTTCCAGTTATAATGGATCCATAACCCTAACATGACAAAACTATATTTTATCACCTGTTCAAGGAGAAAATTATACTCCACAACATGATGCAAAGTATCAGGTACAGACTAGAAAACATTCGTAAATCAAGTGTAAAAACTTAGAATCGAAAATGGTCAAAGCCAATTATTTACCAGACTTGCAGAAACTACATAAATGGTTAGCATACCTCCAAATCTTTGACCGCCTGTTCTCTTGAGATTTCTTTCTGCTGGCGAGCACGCTTCAGAAAGCCAATGCACAAAATACCCTGGTAATTGTAAATGGAACTATGTCAGACTATCAGAACACCGATGAAGAAACTTGAAGTCATTTTATTCAACTAATAATCAGATGTTAACAGTATGCTAGAAATCTGAAACATGGCTATGATAAATAAAAATAACATTAGAACATGACTCTTTCTGTTAATAAGTAGTCATAGAGCACATCTAGTCAGGTCCTTATGTCATCACAACAGAAGATTATAAACGATTAATGCCGACAATTAGATAACAATGTGTGATCGATATATCTTACAGAAATAACATAGACTACACCACAAGCAAGAAGCATGTAGCTCGCCACATTCTGAAGAAGAAACAAATCCTTCTGTTTTGCCGAATAGTCAGGAAAAGCTCTTGTCATGACTGCAACACTGAAATAACCATGAAAAATCAAACATAAATTGAAGGCAGTCGTCAATGCATTCATGCAGTATACATGCTAATGACAAGACGAATTTTTTCTTATGAAATGAGACATACAAGATTTGCAGCATACCCCTCCCAGCCCAGTACTCCAATACCTGCAAAATATATGCTACAATTAATTTTGTTATGCAAAAATAGAAAGATACTGAATGACACAAGGAAAATGGTTGCAAGTAATTTTGAATGCTAAAAGGATTTCCTTCCATGTATGAGTGTATAGAAATTAATAACATAAGAAACTGTTGCTAGGTCACTTTTGCTTACATTTTACAAGAACCGAATGCCAAAAAAAAAAAACTGTACCAGCAGTGGATCATACTTCGTAGCCTCTATTCTGAATGATGAAGCACTGAGAACTAGTTTCATATTGGGTAACTTTCAGCACATGCATTTTAAAATCATCTATAATAATGAGAAGGGGATTGGCATCTCCCCATGAACCTTGACGGAAGTGAAAATACAAACATAAACAACTCTGCACCGGCTTTAATAGCATAGAGTTTCCTCTACATTCCAGCCTTAGGAGTTCCCAACATCCTCGTCCCACTACCTCACCACCACCAACAACAAAAAAGTAGAAATGAAGAACAAAAGGGAAAATAATCCACCCGAGCAGTTGGATTTTGTAGCTTTTCTGTGATCCTCTTTGAGTCAGTTTTGATAGAGTTTTGTGTTACAAAGAATCATTTAGCATAAGAGGAATAACATATTCTTACAATTTCAGTATCTACTTATTCATAGAAACTGTACTTCCATAGATAACATTGGAGATAAGATATTGGAAAGAAAGAAAAGAAATATAGGATCACATAGTTTGAAGGGAGAGGCAATACCAAGAAAAGGCATCATAGAGAAACAGAGATTCACTATAAGATACATAGGAATAAATGAAATCCATTCTTAAAAAATTGACAATTAACACTGAAACGTAGTGCCATAAGATCTTTTATAATAGTAGTGTGCACTGGGTAAAACTACAACATTTATTATTACAAATTGATTGAACATCTAAAAGTGATACTAAAATCATTTTATTCTCTTGACCAATTAATCTAAGCAATAACAAATCACCCAAAGAGACCTGCTTTATTCGATTGTTCTGACTTCTTTTACGTGTAGAAATTTAAAATTTGATAATTTTTAGAATGAAATTAGTAGCCGTTCATATAAAAGTTATAAAAAGGAGCACGAATTACCATAGAAGTGGATTAGTAGTAGACTAATCCATATATATAGAATAAAGTGAAACAAGAATTCCAGTAGCCTAACCTTCCAAAACTTGATAATAAAGCCCCATTCCGTTTCGGCTACGACGACAATGACCGCAATCACCACCCCGTAGCACCGAAATATCCCGTCGAATACCTACAAACAAAACCAGCAACAAGTAATTATCCTGAGTTTTGTTGAAGCCTGTTGTACTAGAAACTTAGATAACATAGCATACATCAGATCCGTTTTTGAAGGATCTGACGGCGGATAGAATGTTGACGGCGACGCATAGGAGGGCAGTGAGAGCGGTGACCAAGCTGAAGCACCTGCAAACCACCAGAAGGGGGTCGGCTCGGGTTCTGAGGCGGGTGGTGGAAGGAGTTGGACCATCGGCTCCCAGGTTCTCTCCGTTTCTCGACATTTCTAGAAACTAACTACTACTAGGAAATTTTATTTCTTTGATCATAATCTATACTCTTTAACTTTTCCATGCGATTGCCCTGTTGAAACTGATTCTTTGCTTTCATCTGCTGTTCAACGTCAAGGAACTGAAACATTTGCCTCTTCTTCGTTGACAGCGTGGCACTTTATTACAAAAATAATTTTACTATTAGAATTTTTTTTAGCATGACCGTGAAATTCCTCTTTCTTTGACAATTTTTTAAAAATTTTAATTTCTAAATTTTTTTAGCCTCCTTTACATAACAATTTAGCTTTACTTTAATTTAAATTGAGTTTAATTGGTTTGAGTTAAATTCAATAATTATAGGTCTATTTATTTATATTTTTATTTTGATTTTCTGTTTTTGTTTTCAAATTCAGTAAAAACTTTTAATTTCTGTTTTTGATTTATTTTTTAAAAATTATGAAAATTATAAA
>JANKYE010000225.1:30443091-30460404 GCA_032467995.1 Erythroxylum dillonii
TTTCCAAGTTCGGTTCGCAAATGGGAGAAATGAGGTTGATCATAGTGACAGTTTTGTTTGGGCACACCATGGAACTAATGTAAGTGAATTTTTGGATCATTATGAGCATGAAGATGAATTGATGATGTCCATATGGATTCAAAGATGAAATTTTTTTTAAACCCTTCATGGTTATAGGCTCGCACGCTAAAGTTACACGATTTTAAGCAAGAGAGTTGGGTTTCGGTAACGGGATCCAACATAAATAATTACCCTTTTATTACGCAATTTTTTTTACTGACTATTAGACTATGGAAATTTCTATCGTATGCTAATAGCTCTCTCGAGTCTATTAACAACTAATCCTAAGTTTATCAATTTATTTACTTAGGATAAAGTTTATAGGATTGCTTTACCGAATTGTGAATTATGTTATTAGGTTTGACTCTAATAAAAAGGATTTATGTTTACTTGTCTCTAGGTTTGTAATAAACTCATTCCAATTACAATAGATCTATTATACAAGAAATTCTCAATCTTTATGTTATGAAATCAGATTATGATTTAATATTTTTGGATTTATTAGAACATATATTAAACACATAATTGAATCATAATAAATCAATCAAAACCATTTCAATAAATGAAAAAATCAAAACATATTGTTATCTCAAATAGGGTTCATCATACCTAGACACGAAAAAGTGTTTAGTTAAACATAATAGAAAATGAAATCAAACATAAAATGGATGAAAAACGAATATAAAACAAAGAGTTCATAATTTTAAATCTCCTTTTCTCTTTTATAGAATGTTTTTGCAAGTTAGAGATTTGATAATGTAGCCTATTGGATCTTTTGATGACTTCTTCGTGTTTTCCACTTCTTTAGATCAATATCGCCCCTTCTAGACATTCCCCATGTTTGAAATCATCTCCAAAAGTCTACTCCCTCATTTGCCTCTAAACACGTCTTTTTATAGTAATTTTGAGGGTCTGATAGACAGGCATGTACTAGACTGTGTATAATCCAAAATCTTCAAAGTTTATGATTTTGCACAGTGTAAGGAAATTACACAGCCAGATACATGGCCATGTATCTCTTCTTTGCTTCAAATCTTTATTTTATGTCGTGTTTTCATCCAAATTATTCTTTGTTTGGCCCATAAAGGTGATCGTAACCTATAAATGCACTTGAAGCAAATTGATTACCAAACATATATTAAAAGTATAAAATATTAAGTAAAAATACATCAAATATGAGATATAAATATGGTTAATTATGCATTTATTAGATATCTTAAGGGGATTCATCACTGAGGTAGTACTTATTAGATATTGAGTAATAGTAGTATATTCTTTATCCTAGTTCATTGTTAGACATTGACTAATCATAGTATATTCTTTATCCTTGTTCATTATTACATATTGACTAATCATAGTATATTCTTTATCCTAGTTCATTATTGTGTTAACTTTAGTTTAGTTTGTTTAATTAAGGCCCTGTTTATTTCCGTTTCTTTTTTCTATTTTTCGTTGTGGTTTAAAAAACAATTCATTAAAACACGTTTGGATGAGTATGGTTGATGTTTCTTGTTTCTAAAAATAAAAAAACTGCAATAGATTTATAGAAACGTGAAAAAGATGTTTTTGTGAGATTTTAAAACAGGTTTTTTTTCTCGTAACACCAGAACACAAAAATACTACCAGAAAGTTTCAAGCAACACCAGAAGTGGGATAAGCAACATAAGTCAGTACCTAACTATCTGCCATTTGGTCATCGTTAAGGAAGCTACCATCTGACTGGTCCACCGTCCCTGACACTACCTTCCTTATACACGACAAGCAAGAACCAACCTTGCATGAATACTGTAAATCAACACCTTCCTCCTCTGCATGGTCAAGAATGTATATATCGTTTGGGACTGTTGTCACTTTATCTCCTTCTGGAGTAATAAGTTTCATGTTGTTCGCCGCCATGGCCTTAATACGCCCTCTGCGCCCACTTTTCAACCCAAAAAGTGTCTGTCCCATGTTCAAAATCGCCCTCCAACTTGCCACCCTGAGTCGAGGTGCCAAGGAAGTGCTTAGCCTCGCACCGAAAAGTATGGCCATGGAAGCCATTTTTGTGGGTTAAGCTTAGCTTAGCTTAGAAGAGAGAGTGGCAGTGGGGTGCTCATCCTTACGTCTTTAGTATAAAGTAGAGCATACGTGAAGCACTTGTCTTATAAAAGTAGTAGCACATCATTTAATGCGGCAGAGCCTAGTAAGCCTACTCTTTACGTGAAGACTCTTAGTGTATCTTTAGCATAGAGCACGCAGCACTTGTCTTCACATTTAATGTGGCAGCACATTGCAGAGCCTAGTCTTCATATAGTAGCCTTTATCCTATATCATAATGGTTTATCTGTAATTGAAAATGCAATGATCGATGGATTCATTTTTCTACTGGCAAAGCACACATGTAAGGCTTAAAACTTGTCATTTGTTACAAAAGTGAAGCTTACTCTTCGCGTCCCAGATATTTTATCAAAAGTGAAGCCTTAGTCTTGTTATAGTGAAGTCTTGTCATAATAAGAATTAATTAATTTTAAAAAATAATATATTATATTATAATTATTACAAATAAGAGTATAATTAAAAAATAAAAACAGGATAATAAAATCAAACATGTTTTTACTTTTAGTTTTTTATTAAAAATCTCAACCAAACAAGTTTTTTTTTTCAGTTTTTATATTATAAATCTCAACCAAATAAGTTTTTGTTTTTTAGAAAAAACAGAAACCAAAAACAGGAAATAGAAACTAAAAACAACAACAGAAAAACAGAAGTGGAACCAAACGGCCCCTAAATTTTCAATTAAATTCACAACTTGATTCGACAGTTAGATAATAGAAAAAAGGCTAATAATAGTACTTATAGTCCTTATACAATCGACCTGTAGTTGATAGTGCTAGCTACCACTATACCGTACAGTTCCAGTTAAAACTTATAATTCTTATAATTACAAAACAAATTATTCAATCAAGTTTTTGGCATCGTTGCTGGGGATAATAATATTAGGAAAGCCTAGCTTTTATTAATCTAACCATTATTTCTATTTCTATTTCTAATTCTATTTTTTTATTATTTAATTACTCATTTATGTGTCTATTTATATATCTTGTCAACTTTTATATTTTGACTTTGTGTTTGTGGCTTATTGTTAGGGTTTAAGATTCAATTTCATAATTACAAACTACAATGGAAGGATGGAGAGGACAACATTCTCATGAGAATTATAATATGTCCTCGCATATGGAAACATCACAAACTTGGCACGAGATGTATGGTGACATATATGCAAAAGCTCAACCAATATCCATATTATGTTATGACATTTTTGGGGGTAACCATTACAATCATGAATGGTGAGTAGCAAATTATATGTGGGAGCATCCATATTGTATGCAAAATTGGCCTTAGAATACACCATATGATAATACTTATAATTTATAGTGAAGTAATCTTTAAGCTGATGGATAAGCGTATGATAATACTAATAATTCAGAGTGAAGTAATCCTTAAGCTGATGGATAGAATGATTACGCTTCAGATAAATTTTTGCAATAACAATAACAAAAAGAACTTCTTATAAAGATATTAATGTAAGGCCTTGCCAAAAGTGAAGATAGCCACGGTAAATTCAAAGAGAGAATTTTTTCACCTGAATATATTAAGTTGAAGATAACATATTATTTGAGCTTACTAATGCCTTGGAGTGAAGAGGAGACAAAGGTCGACTTCATGAATGAAGCTACAAGTCAAGAAGAGATAGCAGAAGAGATGACAAAAAAGTAGTTGAAGAAAGTGAGAAGCTAACTGCTATTTTAGAAGAGAAAGAAATGTAGATGACAGAGAAAGTAAAGGTTGAAGAAGAGGAGGAAGCCTCTTTCCAAGAAGAGAAAGTAGGAGAGTGGAAAGAGGTGATTGAGGAAAAGACAAAGGAGAAGCTAAATAAGGAAACTATCAATGAATGATTGGTAGTCACCTTAAATACATATGGTTTTCACTTCCTACTTGATTCAACTGAAGATTCAGGGAATTTTATTATTTCTTATTTCATTAACAATTTGCTATAAAAAAGGCATTAATAAAGTCAATTGGATTTATTGATTTGATAGATTATGTATTTATTATTATCTTACAACATGTGGCTTATTCATAAGCTACTAACCTTTTATATAGAGAAATAGGAGGAAGAAAGTCACTAATTATCGATCCAAGTTGATGGTAAACATGAAGAGTACGTTGAGCTAATGTTATTAAACAAGTGCAACTTAGGAGGCAAACCAATAATTATTATAGGTTTCATTTTCATTTTTATTCCATTTTATTGTTAGTATAGCATTTTATTGATTTTTGATGTGTTTTGTGTTAAGATAAGAAAAAGCATCCAAAGTTGATTTTGCATATTTGTCATGTTTATGGTATGCATGTTAAGTTTTGTAACTTTGAGTGACCAAATTTTAAGTTTTTCAAGCTATTTTTTGGTATACACACAGTCACAAAGAACTACATGGTCTCTAGACACAGCCGTGTACTTGTTAAAGCTTTTAAAAATTTTCCACACATAGTCACAGAGAGTTGCACGCTCATTAGACATGCTTGTGTATGTGATGGTGTAAGTTCTCGAAAACTTACATGCCTATGTAACTTGTATTTTTATGAATCTAGGATCTACATGGTCAGTTACTTGGTCGTTTGACCGACCATATAAGGCTTGATGGGTTTTAAAAACCGTGTTCCTTTTCATTTTCTCTCATTTTCTTCACTCACCGTTACACATATTGCTGCCCCCCTGAATATCCACCCCATTTTAGTGTTTTTCTGCTCAAATTGTTACACCAAAGTAAGTTCTTTCATTTATTTCGATTGATTTATTTTTTAACTTTTAGGTATGTTGCTAATTTTAGGGATTTTCACCCCCAAAATGCTAAGGTTAGGTTTGTGGTAGTTTAGCGTTATTTCCATTGATTTTGTGCTTGATTTTAGTTAAAATGTTAAATTTCATCCTTCTCATATGAATTTTTGGTTTAATTTGATGAACTGCATGAGAATTGGATGAAATTTGAATTGGTTATGCGATTTTGCTCACTAAATGTTGAATTGTGATGGTTTTGTGCAATTAGGATTAATTTTTGGTTTTTCTAGTTAATTTTTTTCTAGTTTTGTTTTCATTTCAATTTTGAATTTTACATGAAATAGGTGTTTAATTTTATCCATTTTGGGCAATTGTAGATTCGATACTTTAATTTCACTTTTAGGTTTAAATTTGTAATTACTTTGTTAGATTATTTTTATTTGTTAGTTGTAATTATTTAAATTTCACTTTTGATATTAATTTAGCTATTTGTTTAAATTTATAATTATGTTTATTATTTGTTTTTGGTTTTATTATTAATTTTCACAATTCCACAATTTAGTGAGAATATGAACCAAGTAAGGGGAAAAGTTTTTCTTCATATTTTTATCTGTCATTTGCTTACACTTAATTTAGTTTCAAATATAATGACAGGACAACGAAGAGCAAAAGAGACACTGCGAAAAAGGTAGAGAGGATAAGGGTTATCTAGGGACCCAAGTGGAGCTCATTAATCACAAGAGTGCAAATATATGGCACATCTACTAGAATGACACTATATGCTACATTTCAATGCCAGAACCCACGAGGAGAAATATCAGAGGTTTAAGGAGAAGAAGCGTGGAATTGATGGATGTATTGATTGGGAGGCACTAATACAGTTCGGGTTAGCCCAACATGTTTGGGACTTCATCAATTTTGGAGTGTGGTCTCGTTTCTTCAAGATCATTGAGCCTTTATATTGAGAGCTCATGCTTGAGATGCTCTCCACTTTCTTCATAGAAAAAGGCCACTATGATTGGGACTGACTACGTACAATCCAAACCAAAATTTTAAGGGAGACGATCTGGATGAGTTATTAGAATATCTCTATGATAATGGGTCTTTATGACTAGGAGTTCATAGGGACACATGAATATACAACACTTAGGAAAGACTTTTCTTATAGGATGTCTCCTCGACATGTTTGGTATACCTTTAGCATGGAGGATGAGTACAACCCCAATATATCCAAAGCATTAACCCTTTGACACCCCGCAATCAGAGACCTCCACAAGATCCTAAGTCATACACTAAGTGGGTGGGGTGACAACCATGGAGTCATCGAGAAATAGGATGTTCAATATTTATAGGATACGAGTGAGCAGACCCCAATTCACCTAGGGCATGTTATGGCCCAATTCTTTAGGCGTCAAAGTGAAGAGAGGAAGATAGAGACAATCTGTGTCAGGCCATATATGACACAGTTAGCACTGAGGATGGCAGTCTTCAAGAGACTACCACCGATGAGGTTGCTCAGTACCATAGTTACTTCCAATTTAGACAAGATAAAGCATATGCATATGGTATGCAAGAGGTGACGACCAACAGGAGATATCTACTGACTGATTGGACTTTCGGATGAATAGGTAACTTCAAGAGTTGAACGGGACCGCCTTAATATAGTATAGCAACCACTGAGATAGGGCTCACTACCATCTTATACGAGATGAGCAGCTCAGGAAGAAGCTAGTGCAGGATTGCCCAGGGTGCTAACACCACTAAGATGTCTAACTAAAGATAGCTTAGTTGCAGAAGCATATGGGGTAGATCCTAAGTGTTCAACGCACTATTCGAATCCAACAAGTAGCGCTGACAGAGCGGATGGAGAGGCGAGAAGCCTATGGTAATGGATGGTGGAAGTTTTAGCACAAACGGTAAGCCATCTTGGGATATCCATCCCACCTCTACCTTTTGGAGTGGTTGCTTCATCTTCAGCTCCGCAACAATATGAGGCTCCGAGACCTGAAGATGCTCTAACTACTGATATAACAGACTTATCGAGAG
Organism: Erythroxylum dillonii; assembly: GCA_032467995.1. NCBI lineage: Eukaryota > Viridiplantae > Streptophyta > Magnoliopsida > Malpighiales > Erythroxylaceae > Erythroxylum > Erythroxylum dillonii. Next base: position 30,450,017 of record JANKYE010000225.1, read on the forward strand.
ATATCTGATGTAGTGATAGTCTGGATGCTTCATTTTGCTTTTTATTTTCTTTATTTTATTATTATTTATGTATTTTTCTTATTTTATTTTTTGAAAAAAGGTATAATTAATTAAATTAAGCCATAGAAGGAAACTAAAATATGAGTTCCAGTACATGACAACTTATAGGTTACAAGAGAAACAACTAACCACAAGTTGATAATTCGATCATAGTAGGAAAATAAAGTTTACAAATATAAGCTACACTCCCTAATGTGAGCTGAGAAATTACAAATCTAATCCCTTGTGTCTATGAATGCCAACATGTATTCTTATCCTCTGCATTAAAAGAGTACTAAACTGGTAGTTAGAGAGGTACTTATCATGGAAAATCCAAATGTTTCTCTCATCCCCCATAGCAGTAACAAAAAATGATAAAAAGATGCAAAAACACCATTTAGCAGTCCTATTGTGAAATCTCATAGCAGTGCACAAACCCTTAATTTAGTTTAGATTATGTGGAACTTCAGTAATCAAGCATATTTGCAATAAAGCTTTCCAACTATTGAACACATAGTTGCATTTAAAAGAATAAATGATTCGAATTTTCCGCATCCCTTTTGTAGAGAATGCACCAGTTATTAAGATGTGTGAAATTTTCAATTATATCAAGAGTTAGTAGCTTATTCAGTATGGCTAGACACAAGATTGTAGAAGCTTGAGGATGTTTATGACTAAAACAGACCATATATGTCAAAGGAAATATTGGTCACTTACTTGCAATCACCTTTCTACAGATTTAACTAGTGAACTTTACATTAGCAGTATGTTTCCATATGTCATAATCATATCTGAAGTGCAACAAGTTTGGTTAATTTTAGTCTTCAAAGATGTTGGAATTTTAGTAGAGATAATCTTATTCCTAGTTGTGAGAGCTTGAGATATAGAGCTCTGTAATTCAACAAATGATTCAAGATATTCAACTTACTCAGCTTAATCAGAGGGCCAACTGACAGTTAATTGTCAAACTAAAAGAAGGTGCTTTCCCCATTTTCAGTAAGGTGGATGAAGTGAAATCTCATATTTTCCCTCATCTTGATAATCGATGTAAATGTATTAGAAGCAGTGTAATCTACATTGAAGTCCTATAAGCTCTTATTCTTTATAAAATAAGTGAGGATCCACCTGCATGAAAGTGTCTATTTATTTGTGATTAGTCTCCATAGTCTCTTGATAAGTAGGACAATATTGAGAGATTGGAGGGAAACAATGCCAAGACCACCTTGCTTTATAAATAAACAAACATCACCCCACCTCATCTTCACTTTAACATCTGACCATAAAAACCATTAAGGATCTTATCAATAACTTTTATCACTTTAGAAGGAAAAGCAATATGAGCTGCCCAATACACACTAATGGAGTTCAAAATGGAGATGATAAGTTGAGCTCTTTTAGCCAAAGAGAGATTTCTAGAGCTCCAATATGCAATTCTTAAATTAATTTTATAAATTACACAAGCATAATCCCTAAAACCCATCCTAGCATCTATTATGGGGATACCAACATACATAAAAGGTAGCTACTGCTTAGAGATGTCAGTAATGGTGGATAGAGTGGATTCTAGGTTAGAGGCCTTATAGGATAAGAATAAAACAATCTTTGAACAATTTAATAGTAAGACCAAACATCCTACTGAACATTTTAAGGCCTTTTATAAACACTGATATAGAAGTAGGATCAACTTTAGAAAGCAAAATGAGATCATCAATAAAACAAAATTGAGTTATTTTGATTTTTTAAAATTATTATTACAATTTTATTTTATGTCATTTTTATTTTCACGTTATTTATTTTTATTGTTATTTTCTTTTATCTTTTTTCACCCCTTTTTGTTTATATTTTGCCAGGATGGTAGTATATAATATTTGACGGACTCTTCATCGAGTTTAATTATTTGTATCTTACCCTTACCTAAACCTCATTAAAACCTCGTAACAAGAATTTTTATTTTTTGTTTCTAGTTTACTTATATATTTGGTTATTGATTTTATTACAAGTTTATAGTTAAGAATTTGCCTATGAATTGATTTAAGAGTTCCCTATACTTTCCACCCTAAACACTTTGAGTGCATTTGAGTGAATCTTTGGTGAGGGTGTAAAAATTTGTGCTTTTTATTTCAAAAAGATGATCTATTTTATTGTTATTGATATTGTCTTATGACGGTTGTTTCTTGTATAACTTGAATCTAATTTTATGTTAATTTGACTAACATGATATGATTATTTAGGGTGTGGATGGACATGTTGAAGTTAATAGGGGATGAATGTTTGTATGTTTGATGATTTAGATTATGATTTGCTTGAGGACAAGCAAAAGCTTAAGTGTGAGGATATTTAATGAATGATTAATTGACTATATTTATAAAACCATATTGAGTGTTTTTACTTCTTAGTTAATATTTCTACATTATTTTTGGAACTTATTTTTCTTCAAGTGTGCTTGTAGGTGATAAATGCCTTTATAGACAAAAAGTAAAAGAATTTGAGTGAAACCGAGACATAAAACAAAATTTTGAAGCAACTTTGGAGATACATGATCGTGTATAGGGACCATGTAAGTCACTATAAACATGTGGAGCTTTGAAGACACTGGTTTTGCCCGTATGAAGATACATGCCCATGTTTGTTGACAAATACGACCATATATGTTGCCCATGTAAGCTCCTGCAATCTTGTAAAGCCACAAATTGAGGTTTTTTTAAAGATATACGATCACCTAAACAACCGTTTATGTCCTAGAAACCCTAGTTTTTACTATAAAAAGATATTATTGAAGGTTACAAAAGGAGGATAAGAGGTTTAGAGCCATAGTAGGCACTAAAGAAGAATCATTTATGAACAAAGGATAAGAAAAAAAAAACAAAGATTACATCACAAGATCTTATAGAGCAGCCTTCAATCCAAATTGCAAGAAGATTTCATTAGAGAGAAAAGGTGCATATAAATTTTGAATTCTTTTATTTCGATATTTTTCTTTTGAATATTTGATATTGAATTTGTTTTTTTTTTATGTTTAGGAACTGATTTGGTTAGCACCTAGGTGTCACACCCACATACCCCCTAACAGGATGTAATAATGTCACCTAATACATATCTAAACAAAACAAGGCAACAAGCTTTACACTCATCGATTGTTAACATAAATAAACAAAATACATTATACACATTGTACTTGTCATAAGCATGCTTTAAATCCATCCTGTATTATAGTTAGTACAAACCATTTACACAAAATACAAATATGTCTTATACATTGATTATAGCTCAAAAACAACACAAACAAACATTTTCCAAATTACACCACATCCTTCATTGGCCACTGCAGTTGTCCCAGCCTTAGATCTTCTTATCAGAACCTACATGGAGGTAAAACCACCGTGTTAAGCATATAGCTTAGTGGGAAAATAACTAAACAAGATATATAATGGCGACTGTTTCTAACAATCGTCTAGCCTTCACATGTACTGAATCAGATCATATCATAAGCAATCTTTAATTATTCGAATTAAAGAGTGATCATACCATTAAAAGCATCATAATAGAATATAATTCATCATAATAGAATATATATGCATAAGAGCAAATCATATAAGTATCAAAACAGGACATCATTACTTCAAAACAGAACTTAAAAGTCTTAGAACAAGATATAATTGTGTTAGTACAAAACAGAACTTGTAGCAAATCAGAATTTATCTTGTATAAAATCAGAACTTAGCTTGTTGCAGAACTGAGCATATATCAGAACACAAAACAAATTAGCCTGCTAGTCCTTTATACAGAAGTGGGTAATTTAATGATTTAATTATGGTTGATAATTTGAGGAATAATGACAGGACTTATTACAAACAATGTGTAATTCAAATGGATGTGGTTTAATGTTTTTAGAAATTATAAGCTTTTAAATTTACAATTTATTGCTAACTCTTTTTGAATTTTTAGTGTCAATCAAATCAAATTTGATTATAGAGTTAGAAAATTATTCATGAACCAAATATAATATAATTTTAGGATTTAGGGTGAACAATTTTTACAATTTCAATTCCAAATCTTAATCAGTAATAAAAAAAATTTCATTCAAATTATAACATTAAATTTAGCTATAAGACCACATTTAGAAAATCGAAAAAGGATATGATCTCATGCACAATATAAGAAACACAAAACTAATTCATTCAATTTTTTGAAAGCTAAGATTACTTTAAATTTTATAACACAATTAATATAAAAATAAAAAGCATAAACGCAAATTATACCTTATTATGAGGCTAGATCTTTTCTTGCAGCTCCCGTCGAATTGATTTCTAAAACAAGTTCATCGTTACCATTGTAGCCGCATAAGTGTATGGTCCCTAGTAACATCCACATGAACTAGTTGAGAGAACTTTGCAAATGGTGGAGAGAGGGACAAAATAGGAATGCTAGCTTCGTTAGAACCTATGCCTATTTATAATAGAACTTGGACCTTTTGATAATTTAGTTGAGTTATAATTTTAAGTTTAGCTAAATTTTAATTACTTTTAATTAAATACCAATTAGGCTTAAACAAAATCCAATATCTCGTCTTTGTCTTTATTTATTATCTCATATTTAATATTTAAAGTTTTTTAAACTTTTCTATCAAGTCCAACTTGATTAGAATTACATTTTTCTCTCTTCAATAGTTCTTTATGTATAACTCATTAGGTTATTAAATATATTAATAATGGATGCAAACTATAACCCTCAATCATATTTAGAATTAGATAAATTAAAATCCTTTAATTTATCTTTAATTCTCTAATTAAATAATTTGTATATATAGATTAAGATTGACATTTAGCAATACATTATGACCACCCAAACATTAGTAATTTCAAAGTAATTTTGATTGATCTTTTTGTATATGATTTTTATGCATAATTTAATCTTTTTGTCACACTAATCAAAATATTGTACTAATGCTTCATTAATGTCTAGTCATAATAGAACAATCATAAAAAATAATTTTAGGGATAATATATAAGTGCAATATGAACCTCGTAATTATAATTTCATTTGTAATGTAAACCTCTATCTTATACATCAATTAATTAAAAAATTATAAATAAGATAATAATGTCTTTAAATAAATATATCATAAAATTACAATCATAAAATTACGATCATTATGTGACTTTTGTTGATGTAGGATATGTTGTTTCTTAGTGAAGTGAAAATCTAGGCTTGAAGCATTAACCACATTAAGAATAGTGATGTTTAATTTCTTTTTCTTCAAATGATGAGCTGAAAATCTATATACTTAACTGGTTTTTGTTAATAAATATAATGAATTACGATTGTTAATTGCAAGTGTTAGCACGAGATTTACTAGTGAATAATATTGAAAAATACGAGGTTTCGATACAATTAAGCAATTTTAGGTCATTAACTTGTGCTAAAAATGATTAGACCCATCCCATGTTCCATTTCATTTTCATACTTCTGTCACCAAGCCCTCAAGTTTTGAATAGCTTCTGTTTGGGGCCATATGTAAGTTATGGTGGCCGAAGTTGACCGTAACTAGAAACCTAGTCATGTGATTTACAAAGGTTGACCAATTTAAACATGTGTCACATACTAAAGTGATAAACTAAAAATATGGTCCACTTACATAACGGTATGTCATAAATAAGCTAATTTTATATGTCAGTTAACAGAGTTTCTATCATGTATATATCTACATAATGGTTGTTAAACTATTTAGGCTTGAAACAAATTCACTGAGCCAAACATGGCTCAACACACCCTCAAGCCTGAAAGATTCAAACTCAAGGTGGTCTATGAACTTTTTAATGGTCAAATAAGTCCATGTTTACAAGTTTCAATTTGCTGAATGTGTTTGGGTCATATATCTTGTAAGGTACTCAAAACTGTTCTATATGATAATTTAGTAATTTGTATTCCAACCACAAGGGGTCTTATTAATAACAACCACTTATTCATTTTGATATAAAATTATTATATATTAATTATTAAATTTGCTATCAAATTTGTATCACTGTTTTGACCACTGAATTTTAGTAATGTAATTTGATAAAAATAAAATATTTTTAGCATTTGATTTTTAAATAAAAATTTTAAAAAGATTACAAATTTGCATAGTCTACCCTTTAAAAACTATTTTTAATATTTATTTTTGAGAAAATTATAAAAATTCATAAATTTACTTAATTTCGTAATATTATTCTAAAATTTTAAAACTAATGTTAAATGCTGTAACTTTCAATTTTTCAAAAAGTAACTTCTTGCTAAATCTTTTGTTAATGGTGTTAACGTTTTTGCTACGCTGCTGACATGTGTACTATAATTTTCACGTTTGAATTTAATATTTAAAAATAATAATAAAACAATAAATAACAACATCCCCAAAATAACAAATGGTTGCAGCTAACAAGAAATTTTGGTTCCATCATCGGTGGTCTTTGTTATGAATTGATAGCCTCAACCAAATTCATGGGCATAACTTGTTAGAAAGTTGCTTTCCATCTTTTCGGAATTATAAGTGTAGTAGTTGGTATTCTAGTTCGATTCTTTGCCAATGATCTGCACGTTTTTAGAAACTAATTAAACCACTATAGAAGATACTCTATAGACTTTCATTTATAATTGAAGGAACTTATTAGAGAAGCAAGATACTCTATAGACTTTGATTTCTCAATTGAAGGAGCTGATTATAGAAGCAAAGAATGTCATAAAAATACCCTCATTTCAGATAATTGGTGCTCAAGGTGTCATAAACAAATTTAGAGATGGACAAAAGGTGTTGTCTCTGCATTGAGCCTCGAAGAAACAATATATACAGTTTACAAGAAACCAAAAAAATCTAGAAAATATTTCTCCTTAATTATACCTACCTAAATAAGACTAATCTATATTGTATATGCTAATTACACAAGTTTGCCAAATGCATAAGATATAGCATATGCTAATGCCTTCCCTCAAGTAGAAGCTTGCAGATTTTAAGTGCCTAACTTACGAAGAAAGAAATCGAATTGTTGCTTGCACAACGATTTGGTAAAAATGTCTGCCAACTAAACATGAGTAAGTACATATCTTGTAGCAATGATTCCTTTAATAACTTCGTCACATAAAAAATGACAATCACCTTCAATGTGCTTCGTATGTTCATGAAAAATTAGGTTAGTTGTAATATGCAAAGCATCCTAACTACCATAATAAAGATTCATCAGTCGAGGATGTGTAATTACAAGGCCAAGGGATAATAATAATGCCATTAACAATTTTGGCTCATATGTAGTTATGGCCATGAATCAATACTCTGGTTTTGCTAAAGAACGGGACATGATATGTTGTTTCTTAGTCTTCCAAGAAATGGGAGAATTACCAAGTAGAATAAACCACCTAGTAAGAGATAGTTAAGTCAAAAGGCAACTTGCCCAATCTGAATCACACCAAGCATATAGCTACAGATCACAGTCAACACGTAACAAAATTCCTTGACCTGGATTTCAAATAACGCACCACACGAAGTACTACATCCTAGTGCTCTTACACTAGCATAAATTGTGCCAGCATATACACACTATAAGAAAGTTCGAGTGCCAACTAATCTACGATAACATTTTGGATATGAAAGAGGTTTTTTGTTAGTTAAGGGAAAATGATGGCTCGAATATAAGGGAAGACCAATACGTTTTACTCCCATCAAAACCACTTCGGAAATAATTTCTGATATATATTTCCATTGGGATAGAAAAATACCAGTGTGATTTCGAGCCACCTCAATCTCCAAAAAATATTTTAAAAACTCAAGATCTTTCATATAAAAACATCTACTCATATAGGCTTTCAAAGACTGAATCACATTACCATCATTTCTTGAAATAATAAGATCATCAACATAGAACAACACAATTAGTTGCAAACTATCATGTTGTTATGTAAAAAGAGAGTAGTCTGAATATGATTGATGAAAGTCATACCATTTCAAATCACCGGCCAACTCAGCAAATCAACATTTGGGAGCTTGTTTCAACCTATACAACAATTTTTGGAGTTGGAAAACTTTGCTAGGTACGTCAGAACAAAGCCAGAAGTAAATTCGTGTAGAGATTTTCCTTAAGTTGCCATGTAAAAAAGCATTGTAGACGAACATTTGATGAGGTTCCCAATTTTTTAGTCGTTACAACTGCAAGGAAAGTGCAAACAGTCACCACTTTGGCTACAAGTGCAAAAGTTCCAATATAATCCAGTCCTTTAGCTAAATTGTTTCCTAAAATAACAACCTTTGCTTTAAACCTCTCAACTGATCCATAAGAATTATACTTAATTTTATAAACCTACTTGCAGCTCATAACCTTTTTCCCTGGAGGAAGTATTTCCACGATTTAGATGCCATTTTTTTCCAACACTTGTATTTCTTTTATAATCTTGATTATGCAAATAGCACAAGCATCCAGACACACATAAATGTGTAAACCAAGGTAGTTTACCATGAAAATTTCAAATGGTTTTTTACCATTCAAGAAGAATGAGGGTGTTTAATTAATCGAATATCCAATAACCAAAACGCATTCCCCCAAAATTCTATAGGAAGGTTGGCTTAAAACTGAAATGCCTAAGCTACATTAAGTATATGCCTATGTTTGCACTCTACCCGTCAATTTTGTTATGGAGTTCCTGTATAAGACGTTTCATGTACAATGTCATACGTATGGAAATAATAACACATGCTTCTAAACTCGGTATCGTTATCAATATATACAATTTTCACTTGTTTTCATTGTAAAGATATTATACAAACTCATTGACACCTCTTTCCTATCAATTGATAAATAAACCTATGTTGCTCATGAAAAATCATCAATAATGGTTAAGAAATATCTTGCACCACAAAAGGCTAGAGTTTGATAAGGCCTCTATAAATCACAATGAATCAGTTGAAATATTTCTAGAATTTTGTCACTGCTAATAGGAAAACTATCTCTTAATTGTTTTGTTCTAAGACAAATTTCATATACTTTATTCCATAAACTGTTGTTCCTACTAGAAACAACATAAGGAATCCAATCTACAACCTTAGATGATTGATGTCCCAGCCCCTTGTGCCACATATCAAAGGAGCTCTCACCGCTAGTCTTCATAGCTATTGCAGTTACTACCGTACGAAATAAGTAGGACCCCTCTTGTCACTCACCCGCACCAGTCAACATCCTTGAAGTGCAGTCTTGTATAATACAAAGCATGTTAGTGAACTAAGCCACACAATTTGATTCATCAAGTAGATAAGATAAAGAAATCAAATTGCACATCAAACTTGACACATAAAGAACAATGTTTAACTTCAATCTATTGTTAAGCACCATCGTTCCCTCATTTATGGTAGCAGTTTTCTTTCTGTTAGGAAGCTCCACATGATATTCCATTATATTTGGAACATTAGGTAACTATTCCAGTTATCCTGCAATATGATAAGAAGCACCCAAATCAATTATCCATTGTGTGGAAGAACATTTACCGGTTAATTTCTCATTTGTTTCCATCTTCGTAACACTTAAAAATTTCCTTGGTGTTTCCCGTTGCTTGTTATTAAGCCCAATAACTACAATATTCTTGCCAATATGTAAGACCACAACATTACTCATTACTCCTGATGTTAAGGATTGAACTACATTAGCCCTAACTCCTCCCCCACATCCTCTGCTCCCAAAATTAATAAATTATTGTCCTCCTTTGTTTCGTCCACTTCCTTGTCTTATTCCTTAAGGCTAATCTCCCTTCCACTCTAGATATCCAATTATCTCAAATCAACTATCATGTTCATACCTTGTACAGTTGCAATGGGTGCATATTGTATTATTGTCTTTCCCTTTATCATGCTCTCGAGCTCTCGATCTAGCTTGTACAATAAAGCTCATCACTTCACCACATTATCCTTCCCACAAAAAATTGTTCTCGCATACTCCTTTTACACTAGGATTGACTAAAATCTATTTAAACTTGGCAAAGGATCTTAGGCAAGTATATTAGATCTCACTGTTTCATAGAGTGTCTCATCAAAACCAATAAAAAATTGATGAACGTTTTCCTTTTCACGCTTCTTTTCTAAAGCAGATCCAAGTTTGCACTTGCATAACCCACACTAGCACATTGGAATCTATTCATAATTAACTGATTCTTCCTGTAACTTCTTTAACTTTTCATAGTAAGCAGCTATACATTGTAACATCTCGTTCCCCTACTAAGGTTAGAACCCTAAAATTTGGTACATGGGAGCTTTAGCTCGAATAAGAAAATTGCATTTCATACTCATACATCATATCGGCATACACATTTATGAATTTGATTATTGCACACATCAAATT
>JANKYE010000225.1:30521730-30538554 GCA_032467995.1 Erythroxylum dillonii
AGCCGGAGGCGGAATGTGCAACCCAAGGTGAGCCGCAATCATGGTGAGCATAGAGCGAGTGAACTCGCGGTCAGCGGCCAGCTGAGTCTGAAACATAGTCAGCATGGTGCGGTCAGCGGTCATCTGCGCCTCAAGCCGATGGAGGTCCTCTCGTAGCAGGGCCACCTCTGAGGGGGCAGGGCGAACTGGAGGCGGGGTGGACACATGAGGCGGAGCCTCAGGGGGACCGGTAGTAACAGGGGGGAAGGGAGAGGGAGGATGGGGCGGAGAAGGGCTAGGAGGGAGAGAGGGAGAAGAAGGAGGGGAGGGGACAGGCTGGGAAGACTGGGGAGGATGGGGAGGTGGAGGGGGTTGCAGGTGACGAGGGCGACCGACATAGACGTAGATGAAAGGAGAGGCAGGCTCGAAAGTGAGGTCGGCCGGATGTTCCGGAACCCGATAGGCCCGGAACAGGTCGGTGATGAGATGGGGAAAAAGTAGGTAGTGTTAAAATTAGTGTGAATTAATTACCAGAAATAATTAGTGTGAATTAATTCAAGAGTTTTCTTGTAACCAACAAAGTCTTTTAGTATTAGGTAAATCATTTATATTTATGACCTTTTCATAAAAAGAGGATGAACACCTCTATAAATACCATAGTCTATTTTGTAATAGTTAAGCTAAAATAGAAGAAAGTTTCTTTTCATTCTTTTTTCTCCATTCTCCCGTTTCTTAGTAAAGCAGTATCAATTTCTTAAACTATAGAGAATGGTGTTTTAAGGAAATTAAGAAATGACAAGTAATGGACTCACTTCCTTCCAATTTCCTTGTACTGCAAAGGGGAATTATGAGAAATGGTTTCCATGCATGAAAGCTTTGCTTGACTCTCAAGATGTGTGAGAGGTTATAGAGAAGGCTATAAGAATCCTTAAACTAAAGAAAGCTTATCTTAAAATGATAAAGAAACTTTGTCCAAGATAAAAAAGAAGGATCAATAACCTCTCACTCTCATTTATCTATGTTTGGTTGATTCAATGTTTGAAAAGATAGCCAATGCTACTAGTTCAAAGGAAGCATGGAATATTTTTAAAAACCATTTTCAAGGTGTTGATAAAGTACATAAGGTAAGACTTCAAACATTAGGAAGTGATTCAAAAGTTTTGAAGATGAAAATGTTAACTCAGGGTTTATATTTAACGATTTTGATGATGAATATATAATATTTTAAAATCCAAATTGGATTTATTTCCCTATATAGATAATGGTATTTTTTAAAATGGAAATAAAATCATATGAAAATTATTTCCTTTCTTGCAGGAACCTTTATTATGAACTTACCTCATTAGAAATGGTTTATCCGAAATGATCTTAATAATTATGAAGGTCGTATATTAGCCTCGTGATTACATTTTTTGCAAAGATGACATCGAAGTTATTCAAATTTAAATCCATCCAGTTGATTAAAGATGCAAGTGAAGCAATATCTAGTTGAAGAAATTGACTATTTAAAGAAGAGCAACATCACTTATGAAAAAAATGAACATACACAAACTTTCAAAACATTCAAGCAACATCTATATTCTTGAGAGTCATACTATTTTTATACCTTATAAAGTAAAATTACTCTATCAAAAGAGAAATTGTTATTTGAAAATTTACTTTTGATTTTCCATTTTATTCTTTTGTAAGCTTTTAGAAGCTTGTTATACACTTCGAGCATGGAAGGTTGGAGAACCTTGAAAAATATGTACTTGTGAGCTTGAAAAGGCTCATCAAATTACTGCTTAGCTTTTATAGTGAAACACTTAAGTTGGATACTTAGAGACTGAATATAAGGTTGGGTTGTAAGTCGAACCAGTATAAATCGACAACGTCCTTCTCTCTCTTCTCTTAACTTTTAAATTTTTGCATTATATTGTGTGTGTGCGTGCGTGTGTGTTTATTTCAGCAAGAGGCCCCTTTACTTTATAACAAGCTCCTTCTGTTTTCAACTTACAAAAGGTTCTTTTCAGTTTTAACAGTCGCCTTCTATTTTAAATTGTTTTTAACAGAACTTTGCGTTTAGTAGAATCCTATCGTTTAACAAGCTTTTTATCGATTAACAGGCTCTTTCCGTTTAAATAAGATCCTATTGCACAACAGGCTCCTACTGTTTTAATTATAGACAGGCTCCTGTCAATTCTTTTTGAACTGAAAGTAACTTGCAAAATTTTTTAAGTTGCACACAATTCCCCCCTCCCCCCTTACATGTGTTTGCTTTATTATTTGGTATCAGAGAGAGGTTTCACATTTTTGTATTTAGAGCACGTGATAGATCATGGCAAACACCTTGAAAAGTTTTGAAGGACAATTCGTCTTAAAGCCTCCTTACTTCACAGAAATAACTACTCATACTAGACAGAAAGATTGAAAATCTATCTCCAATCTATAAATATTGAAGTCTGACAAGGCATTAGAGTCGGAGCTACACTTCTTGATTCAGATAACATTGAAGTATAGACTGATGTTGATAGAAGAAATGCACAGCTAAATGCTAAAGCAAAATATCATCTTATTTGTTTATTATCTTCAAAAGAATGTAAGAAAAATCCTACTATTCTATAGTAGATTAAATATGGGACAAATTACAAGTTACATTTGAATGAATAAATGACGTAAAGAAGTATAGAATAAGTCTTTTAGTACATCAATACAAAACTATTGGCATGAAATAAGGAGAGACCATAGAAGAATTCTTCGGATGCTTCAACAACATCATCATGACCTTAAATGTATGATATTTTACATATACTGTATGTTTGTATGTTTAATAAGGTCATTTGAAATTAAATCCCTTATTAAATATTAAGTACATGTTGAGAACACAAATTTTACCTTCCATTATTTAGATAGAGTTTTGGGTGGTACGAGACTTACATATCTATTGGAATTGAGCTGGGTCAAGACATTTGGGAGGAGGAATCCACGTTTCGAGCTATTAGGTAAAAGCGATTGTCAAACTGTAGAGTCCGGGTTATCAATCGAATGAGTCTCTCTCACTCTTACTCTCTTTGTATCTAGTTCTTTATAATTTAATTTGCTTAAAAAATTTTAGAATTTCAATTTAGTTCTTTTTTTGGATAATTTGAGACGATCATTTTCAATTTAATTCTAACATTACGAGTATTTTGGTATTTGTGCAATGCTTGAGTCAATTTATTTATGATTCATGCTCTTATAGAATTGAGAGACATCTTGATATATTTGAATTTGAATTGATTGCTATCACTTTCTCTTTAGTTCGTAATTGCTATCGAGTTTAGCGAGTCGAGTAGCAACTATTAAATTGTTAGTCGGTTAAAGGGTTGAGATTTAATTAGAGTGTTGCACGATCTAGGAATTTCGCTAGCTGGTTGGTTGAAATTGTTAGGGCTAATGATATCTTCTTGGAAAGAATTACATTAATCAATTTAGAGTCTGGATGGTTTGGTTCTAAATTGGTAAAAGGAGATAGGGAGAACTCAGTTGGTGAGCGTCTTTACAGTTAGCCTACTTTACAGCTTGGGATGTCGATGATAAAAATCTGAACTTAGATGACTAAATTTAAGGGTTAATATATGCTTGATCACTTGTTAATATGCACGTTCAAATTGTGTTTATATTATGTTTTTAGTATTAACATTTTTTGTTCTAATCAATTAGTTCTAGTTTCCGATTAAACCTCCTTTCTTATCTTTACGCGTGTGTGGTAAGGTTTGTGGGATGCAATGCTTTCCTATTAGATGAGGCCACAAGTTGAAGGATTTCAATGACTAAGTTTTGCAAAAATAATTGGAGAACATCTTGATTGAAATAAGTAATTGAATCTGGAATTTTAAATGATATGTAGTAAAGTGATTGGCGAGAAAACTTCCAGCCTCTACCTATTCCGTTTATGTTGTGTTTAAATGTGATTTTTTCTGCATATCATTATTTATTTCCTGATTTTATAAATCTCAAAGGTTAAATGTTGAAGGCCTAAAACATCTTTGAAAAGAAAAAAAAACACCAAAAATATGACATCTAATTTGATGTGCAAGTTGTTGTACAACTGCGTATAGTTTGCGATTTTGCTAGATTATGATTAATCTATGACATGGAACTAGTCAATTATACTTGTTTTATGTTTGGGTATGTTTAGATAGTTATTTAAATGCTATAATACAATTGGAAAAACTGCTGAAATTAATTTCCTAAAGTTGGAATTTCTAGAAATATGCAACTTCAATATGAAAGTGTTATTCTTGGACTGTTTATGCAATTAGAATTGAAAGCTGATTGTTACTGCAATTTTCTTGATTTCTCAGCATCATTTTGACATACTTTTTAGTTTAGTGTACCTAGAAATTCAAGTAAAAGATGCTAAGATTCATGAGATTAAATGAACTTGAAAGAAGCAATCTTGAATGCTCGAAGAAGCTAAATTTCCGTTGTTTGCTCTTTATTTTTGAGTTGTACATTCTGTTCTGATTTTCTGAAATTTTAACATGATTTTGGCTTGTTTCAAGTGCCAAAAACATGATAAATGACAGCTCACGTGTTGGGTTGTTAAAGGGATTTAAATATAATACAATCTTTAAAGTTTAATGAGGCAAAACTAGTGAATTATATGTTGTTTTAGTGTGCAATTTCCAAATATGATTTAAAGGGTTTCATAATCATAATTCTCTTATTCAAGGGGCTGAAATTTGGTAAATAACATGAGTACAAGTTGTGCCTGAGTTTGAATTAAATTAAACATCAAATTATAGGTGTTTCACCTTGTTTTTGTGGCTGAATGTTTCTAAACGAATTTTACTTTGTTTGGAATTATAATTACATACATTTACTTGATTAATACTCTCATTTACATTCGAAATAAAATTTTAATAAGCAACACTCTCCTTGTGGGATAGACTCTTATTTCATCCTATACTAAATTTGTTAATTAATGAATGATAGATATAAGAAATTAATTTGTATATGCTTGATAAAACATATCACTAATTTAAGTTTAGTTAATATGTTGACTGACTCAAGTTCAACTAAATTTAAATGGGATCCTATCCCACTAGAGAGATTAGAGTAATCTTTTTAGAATAATAGTAAGGACTATTATATTGAGTAAAAGAGTGGGAGTTACTAAATAAATTATTAGTCTTTATCTTATTTAATTGTTTTGGCATTTAGCCAATTACTTACTTTTATTATACTTCTTTTGTTCAGAGTATAAATTATCTTTGTTTACTATAACTAATACTAAGTTTTAGTTAATCAAATTTCTTAGACATAGGTTAGGTTTGAAAAGAGTTCTAAAAATTTGAAAGAAAATGTATATGTTTATTATGCAACATTATTATATCCAAGTTGAGGATTTCGGTGACAAAGTTTTAGAGATATGTCAATATTATTAAAATAGTAATGTACTATAAAACATTAAAGCCATTATGCATGCGAAAGGAGCTAAAGTCTCATCTAAGATCCAAGTATGTGTTTAGGTAATTTCTCTTTATTATAATGACAGTTGAGATAACAGTTATAAAATTTAAGCAAGTATTCACTATAAATAATTTTATACAATACTCTTACTAAACTAATATTCAGTAGGGGCATAATGTAAAATTCTTGGAATAATTAATATGCAATTGAAATTATGATAGTATCATAATTATAAGATTCAACTTGTATTTATGTAGTATTCCTAAATTATTCTTAGTTGTACTTTCATCTAGATGGGATGTTAATGGAATAGTAAAATTAGCATACTTTATGTTTCTTTCTTATAAATAAAGTAATTGATCTCATAAATTAAAACATGGAGATACTTAAACAAATGTGTGGATGATTATTAGAGAACAAATTCATTGAACTGACTTAAATTATGAGGATCCTAAATAAAATATTACTTATGTGTCTATGAATTTCCTCATTATAATAGTTGTATAATTGATTTTAAGGTTATAAAAGTATCTCATATGAAAATTATCATACATCAATGGCTCACAAGGTGCTTATTATATGAATTACTCAAGAAAAAAAATAATTTTATCTAGATTGACTTTTATAAGGAATTTGATTCTTTAAATTAGAGTTTCATACTAGATACCTTAGTAGCCTTCAATTTTCCAAAAAAAATCATTAGTTAGATCCAGTAATGCATTACAGTAATCTCCTATAGCATTTTAATGAATGGTGAGCCAACTAAACTAATCAAGGATGCTAAGAGATTAAGACGTGGAGACCTAATTTCCCCATATCTATTCACAATGAGAATACAGGTCCTTACTAGGCTTATAAGTTATGTCATTCAAAAAGAAAAGAACTTCTCAAATACACCAAAAATGCAAGAAATTAAAAATTCATAACATATATTTTGTTGATTACTTGCTTCTTCTCTCAAGGGTAGACTTTAGTTCAATTAGTGCTCTTGTGTATTTAAAGAGCTCTCATGTATATCTATAAACAATGCTAAAATCTTATTGTTTGTATCAATTGGTGCGAATCATCCAGCCAATTATCTCTCAAATCTTATAGGAATCAATGCTGTGAAACCTCCATTTAAATATTTAGGCATAACTATTTCTTCTAAGAAACCAATTTATAGAGATTTTATTCCCTCGATTGAAAGAATTCAAAGAAGAATTGACAACTGGTTCAAAAAGAGTTTGTTGTTTACAGGTAGTAAAGCATTTGTATTGGTCCTCTCAAATGATATTTCCTAAGAGCCTAATCAAAATGTTATAACAAATGATGAGGAACTTGTTATTCACGCCTACTCCCTTCCTGAATGCCAATATAAGATTCAATTCAATAGCTGAAACATTCCTTTGGGAGCTTTATAAACATTATTCCATATGGGAGATTGTCAAAACTATGCAACCTCTCTTCTCTATACGGTGATTGGCTTGAGATAATTAATTGGATCAATCAAAGAAAAAGTTTCTGAAAAAGCAACTTCCTTATCTACAAAATTACATTTGGAAATGTGGCTTAAGCAATATGAAAAAAGAAGATGTTTTCAAAACAAGGCTCCATAGTAGCACCAATTTTTGCTTGACTTGAAGAACTTGATACGGGAGCAACTAATGGCGCACAATATTCACTTCATTTACAGCATAACTTTAGCTGCTAATTAGAGAATCTCTAGGCATTGATCATTTGAGGGATTGCAAGAAACTACTAGAGCTTGCACCCAAAATATTTGTCCAGATGATGCAGTTACAATACCCTACACCTTGCAGGCTTTCCAGAGGTCCCCTCCAAACCATTTTTCAATCATATCCTTCCAATAGCTTTTCCTTTTAAGGACAGATTTTCTAAAAGCACATGTCCTCATTGGTAGGAGATGCTTTCAACTGTTTTGTAATCAAATTGCTATAAGCTTGGGTTCTTTTATGTCTGGCTTTGTTTTGTACCTCGTAACGAGCTCTTTTTGTTTGATTAATACAATTTATCTTTTTTTTTTAAAATTGAAAAGTAGAAGTGAATTTATAAAAATTGCTCAATTTTATTTAATATAGTTATATTCATTTTGAGGTTAAACATAAATTGATAAGGCTAGTATTAATTAATAAATTCAATTTTGTTTAATTTTGATTTTCATCAAAGTAAAAAGTAGTTAGTTGATACAAAAAATAAAAGGAAGGTTAGGAATACTTTATATAAATCTTATGAAATCAATATTACATAATGTATTATTTGCAAACACAATCATGGACGAAATTGCAATAAATACACCTGTGGTACTATTGCCAAAATAGAAATTTGCACAAGTACAAGAAGCACGGAAAATGGCACGTTAGTCGATGAAAATCAAGAAACAAAGTGCATACAGAACTGAAATAAATGGTAAACGAGGAATCAAGCCAACGACCAGCATTACCTTCTCAATGTTCAGAGAAATCAGAAACGAATCAAGCACGCATTTTCAGTCCAACTTGTTCACGAGGCACGCTGTTTCGTGAAGTTGACAATGTACTTAATGAACTCCTCTATATACTCGTCATTTAGTTTCTGATTACCGAAGATTGATCTCATTTCAGTTGCTTGACGTCGAAGTTCATGTCCCTTTTGCTCGACCATCGCCACTCTCAGGCACCTGATAACTTCTTCTCGGTCGAATGAGCCATTTTCGTTTCTGGGGACCTCCAGGCCGATTCCTTTCTCAACCAGGGCCCTAGCATTTAGACCTTGGTCAACTATCATTGGCAATAGGATTTGAGGATGTCCGAAACTTAGCGACTCTATAATAGTACCCCAACCAGAGTGAAACAGACATCCTCCAATGGCAGGATGTGCAAGTAATTTCACTTGTGGTACCCAACCAAGAGAAACTATTCCACGATTTGAAGTGCGGTCCAAGAACCCAGTTGGCAATAACTCAGACATATCTACTCCTTGTGGCTTCCGAAGAATCCAAAAAAATGGCAGATTGGAAAGCTCAATCCCATGTGCCAATTCATGGACTTCTTCTAATGGCATTTTGTACTCACTCCCAAATCCCACAAAAGCTACAGACTTTGGTTCTTGCTTGTCCAACCACTGACTATTAGCAGACCAATCTGAACCATCTTCAGGAGGGCCATTGTTATTCTCTGGAAAAATTGGTGGGAGCATGCCCACTGGTAAAACTGGTTTTTTGTAGAGTCGTTCGAGGAGGTCTATGTACTCTCTTTCAAACTCTCTGGAACTTCGAACAGCCACAAAGTCAGAGCCTTCAATAGTTTTAGCAAGCCGCTGACCAATTCTCAAACCAGTTTTATCACGTAAATTGTTATACATGAAAATTATTGGTGCTTCGTGAGGCATATAAGCAATGGAAGACGGAAAGGGAATCCATTCTGGTTTGAGAGTAAAATCTTCAAACTTAGTTCGGCTCTTCATGGACATTAACTCATCTGGAGGACCTAAATACGCCAATGTTGATGCACTCAACGGGCTAAGAAACGCACAAGGCATACCAAGTTTAGAGGAACTTTCAGGTACCCAGCAATTCATGACATCAAACAAAATCAGGTCTGGTAAATCTTCAAGTGCCACTTTTTCGAACTCGGCCTGTAAACTATCGTATGCCATCTTCAGGTGCGGAATTTGAAGGTATTGCAGGTCAGCGGTGGCCTCACAGTTTTCAGGCAAGCCGTCAACGGACGGCAAAATCATTTGGACAAACCTCATGTTGGTTGTCAAATGAGAAGGAACAGGAGGCAATCTCTGGAGATTTCTTGGGGAGCAAATGAAGGAAACTTTGATGCCCTTTGCAGCTAATTTCTTGGAGAACTCCAAAGCTGGTATCATGTGTCCAAATGCGAACCATGGGAACACCATTACGTGGTACTTTTTGGGGGCCATAGTTTACTGATGCAACGAAGCTGATCAAGGGTTTGTCATTCCCAGTTCTTGTATAGGTTATTTATAGGAAGAATGTGAAATTAATTAAAAGATATAAATTGATCCTGTAATAATATTTTTATACTAATGAGAAAAATCAATTTATTTAAGTGTATCTTTGTGTTTGAAGATCCCATCGTTTATTTTCATATCTTGAGCTTTATTAACATAATCTCTGAGTAGATTTATAAGCTTTAAATAAACCTAACGTGGATCTCCAAAAAGTGTAATAATCCTAAACGTGTGGCCGCAAAGCGAAAGCACAATACCCTCGTGTTCTAACTGTTGGGATTTCAATTCTTATTATTTCTGCAAAAGCTTAATCCTGATAACGAAGTTGATCTCCACTTTGTATGATGTGAGAGTTGTCCGAAGTTGGAAAACTAACAAGTCAGTCAACGGTCATAGCAAGTTAGTGAGAATAGGCAGTTTATTTTGGCGAAAAATAGTTACTAAATATAACTGTTACTAACTTAAAATACAAACTGTACATGTAACATGTAAAAGGATTTAGAGAAATAAAATTACTTACTCCGTATTAATGGAGAAGATTTAGCAATTGCTCTTGGTTGTTTCCCTTTGTCTTAAGGAACTAATAATCGCAGACGAAAACAGCAATGGAGGTTTTGGATCAACAAGTACTAGGAGTGACGATCCATTACATTTTCATAATTCTAATGACCTAGGAATGAAATGTGTCAGAACTGTTAACGATGAGAATTTGTCTAGGCGCAGAATACAAACAGGATTCATTAATAAAGAAAATTAAAAATGACAAAGATCTTTTAGAAATACACATTCTGCTGGGATAAAAGAGGAAGCATTCAATAGGAATAAGTAAACGCAATTTCTTACGGGTTTTGATGAATTATGATACAATTGAGGGCCCTTTAGAAGCCTTGCACATGGAGATTGAAGGGAATACTTCCCCTTTGTAACTAAATATGAAAGATTTCCCTGAGCTCTTTTTGTAAATCATTTATCGGATTGAATGATTTTGCGTACCTGTATCCATGATTTTGTATTCGTTGTAGAAAATCTTTTATTTCCTGTCGTCTTCTTTCGTTAGAGCATTCTTCAATGGTCCAGAATGTTTTAAAAACGTTATGATGCAATAAGTTGTTTCAACTTATATAGCATCTCTAATGGACACATCCTTTGGTAAGTGGAAGAGAGAGGAAAAGGGTCCGTAACTCATTTGAGACCTATTCTATAATACCCAATAACCATTATCTGGGTGCTGTTCAAGGGACTCAATTTATAAATTACATAGGACATAAAATAGTCTAACATTCTCCCACTTGGCCCATGTTAAGACTTGATGATCCAACAACTTTAAGTGCACACAATACATAGAATCAATCAAGTCATCTTTAATTGAATTAAACTGATGGGATCATGGCGGTCACAAGTTATATAACTTGATTCCTTCCATGTATCACAGAATCAACTTAACTCAACAAACTTTATGTGGGTAATTTGGTAATTGTTATCTCACAAATAATAATTATTGTATACAATATACTGTGGATAACCAGTAATTGAGCAAAAACGTATAACTGTAATTGAATTCACAAGTGTCATAACAATTCGAGCAATACAATGATATGTATATATACATATTAGACTTCTATGCTAACAAGGACTTATCCACTTACCAAAGGACATGTTCATTAGAGATGCTATATAAGTTGAAACAACTTATTGCATCATAACGTTTTTAAAACATTCTGAACCATTAGGGATGCTCTAACGAAAGAAGACGAGAGGAAATAAAAGGTTTTCTACAACGAATACAAAATCATGGATACAGGTACGCAAAATCATTCGATCCGATAAATGATTTACAATTGGTATCAAAGCCATGGGTATTGCATTATTGTTATCTGCCATAAACCCTTGGAACAAAATTTGTTGAGTCTCCTGCTATAGTACCTATCGATGGAAATGTTAGCAAACCCAAAGAGCCTAGGAAACCTGAGGACACATGGAAACATAAGTCAACTATTCATCATAATAACAAAGGTGTGTTGAAACACATTCATGATATCATAAAGGATAGGGAACTTACTCCTCCAATTGGTTTGCTTAAAGCATAAGCTAATTCCTGGTCTACTGCATTGGTTGTTTTTTTTTGGGAATAGAAGGCCGACCTTCTTTATAGTCCATGTTTGGGCTTTAATTAGGTGGGGAAAGCTCTAGAGATAACTATACTAATGGAAGATAGTTCATTCTTATTCAAGTTCTTTGCAGAAACTTGTTTGAGTGAAATAATTGAGCTTAGTCCTTGAAATATAATTAAGGGGCTAGCCAGTGTTCAATTAGAAGTGGAAACCAATTGTTGAATGTGATAGAGGCAACATTGGGACTTTCCACATTTGGGTTAACTTCCACAATGTGCCCTTGGAGTTTTGGAATGTGAAAGGATTAAGCTACCTTGTTAACTCCCTTGAGAAACCAATTTATATGGATTCTGAGACAGCTAACATAGAGAGGATACGTTTTGCTAAAATATGCATAGAAATCAAGAGGAATGTAAATTTGCCTAACAAATTATTTGAAACTTGGGGAAAATGGTTAGTTAAAAATAGTAGAAATCCCATTTCTTATTCCAAGAAACCAAGTATACTTAATAGGGTATGGAAACTAATTGGAAGGCTTCAAAATAGGATGGCATGAGGAATTGGTAGGGTTAACCTCATAAGTGATTTCTCATGAGGCTAGAAATGTTAGATTAACACAAGCAGCAACTAGTGCAATCGTGGATAAGGTTGATTTGGCAAAAACTCAATATAAAAATGAACTGATTAATGTTGTCTAAGAAGAATATGTGAACCAAGCTATTAACCATGAGCAATGTTAGACTAATGATGAGAACAATGCTGGAAAGGAACCTCTGATGGAAATAAGTGATCCTTTTAATAACTCTAAAAGGAAGGTAGCTAGAAGAAAAGGTAAGAATAAAGCAAAAGGGGACCTTCCCTTAAATGTCAATTATTATCTAGAATGTTAAAGGATTCAATGACCCTCTTAAGAAAGCTATGATTAAGGGAATCATTTTGGGGGGCAAAAACCCTTGTTTAGTGGGACTACTAGAAACTAAAATAAAAACAACTCAAATGTAAGGAGAATTTAAGTTTTGGGTGTAGAATGGAAAGCTATTTCCAACCATTGTTCCTATTATAATGGAAGAATTTTATGTTTTATAACTATAAAAAAATGACAGTGATGGTTATAAAAGAAAGTGATTAGCACTTACATCTAAAATGTTAAATGGAAGGTGTGAATTTTGGTTTCGAAGATACTCTTGTTTATACACCAAATTTCCAATTTCAAAGGAGCATACAATCTATCAATTTTGTAAACACAATTCCCTAGCTTGTTATAAGTGACTTCAACTGCATCTTGTCAGATCATAAATCATAAGGTGGAAGGGAATACAACTTAGCAGTTGGAAGGGAGTTAACTAACTTACTTCTAAATGTTCTGATAATAGATCTTAGATTTACTGACATATTGTATACTTGGTTGAATAAGTAGCAGGGATCTATGCTAATTAAAAAGAAGCTAGACCGAGCACTGATTAATCAGACACGGTTGAGTCAATTCCTAATGTCATTTACTTGTTTTAGTGAAAATTTATTCTCTAATAACTTATTTATACACATACAAAATCTAAAGTTACAAGGGTGCAAGTAGTACCATCTAGGCTCTTTAATGGATTTACACAACAGGATGAGTTTCTTGAATTGGTTCAAATTTGTTGAAATCAACACAAAGCTTTCCAATTGATATAGAAGCTAAGGATAGTGAAGCATACTCTCAAGAATTTTGTTAATTCCCATACCAAGTAGCTTAAGGATACTAAGATGAAACTCACGGAAGCTTAAGAAGAATGCTACATGCAACCCTATAATAATCAGTTGAGAGCTATCAAACGTGAGAGGCTTAGGGAACACCAAGAGGCCTTGAAATTACACAGTTCTATTATGAAGTAGAAGGCTTGAGTTGATTGTATAAGAGATGGAGATTATCATGCAAGATTATTTCATGCTTCATTGTTAGCTAGGAGAATTTAATAAAATTAGAGATCTAAGACATGATAGAGGGAATCCTATATTTGATCAGACCTCCTTACTTAACTCTGTAAGAGAATTTTTCAGATGTTTGATAGGAGAAGAAGAGATGTCTTAACTTGACTTCAATATTAACATATTCATAAAATTTTCCTTGAGCCAAGAAGCTACAAAAAAATTGCTTGCCCTTTTCAACTACCAGGACATCAAGGAAGTTTTATTCAAGATGCATCCCTCTAGGTCACTAGGACCAAATGGGTTCACAATTGATTTTTCTCAGCAAACCTGGGAAATTACTAGTAACTTGTTCACTAAATTAGTCCTGGAATGTTTGAGCAATAACAAAATGCTAAAAGAGATTAATCATACTTTCATTTGTCTTATCTTTAAAACCTAAATCCCTTTTCCTTGAGTGACAGACTTATATCTTACTATAATACTATCTACAAAGTTATAGCAAAACTCCTGTAAATTGATTGAAAAAAGCTTTGAGGGAAATCATCAATCCAGCCCAGGGAGCCTGCATAACTAGTATAACACTTGGAGATAGTATTTTTCTAATTCAAGAGTCGCTTAAGGATTATAATTTAGGTAGAAAGATCTATAGTTACCTATTGAAAATTGATTTTTTATAAGGATTTTGATACCATGAGTTGGAAATTCGTTCAATCTTATATGGAAGCACTTAGATTCCCAACACAATTCATAGTAGGGATCATATTGTGTATCAAAACTTCATCTTTTAGTATCCTTGTTAATGGTGTTCCTACTAAGACTTTTAGATGTGCTAGAGGGATTAGACAAGGGAAGTCCCTATCCACTTATCTATTCTATATAGGGATTATAAAAAATGCTCACCAAACTTACATATGCCAATGGAAGATTTCTGTTCCATCTTCAGTGTAAAGTCTCCAATTTCACCCATTTGATGTTTGCAAATGACTTGATATTGTTGAGTGGATCTGATGTGTAGACCATCAGGATCCTGTTGGACATGCTTATAACCTTTTTAGAGTGGTTAGGGTTGAGAATCAAAGAAAAAAAAGTAACTCGTTTTTTTTTCAAATGATGTCAGTAATGTAGATGAGGTAAGCAAAATTTCAAGTTTTCAGTCTCATTCTTTACTGTTCAAATTCCTTTATGGTCTCATCTCACATGCTAAGCTCAAGTACTTGGATTACATCCTCCTTACTGAGAAGTACAAGACCGGGATCAATGCTTGGCAAAAAAGATTTCTCTCATTTGCTACAAGAGTTACACTAATCATCTAAGTTCTTACTAACATACATATTCAGTAGACAAGACACATTATATTACCTAGGAAGGTTATTAAGAACTTAATTGAGTCATCAAAGTTTTTCTCTGGTCAGGAAAGGTAGGGAACTTAAAAAGGCCCAAAATCAAATGGAGTGAAGTAGCAGTTCCTAAAAGAGAAGGGTAATTAGGAATTGCATTAATCCCTTTAATGCAGAATGTGTTTACTTGTAAAATGACCTGGACATTGCACACAGAC
Organism: Erythroxylum dillonii; assembly: GCA_032467995.1. Classification (NCBI taxonomy): domain Eukaryota; kingdom Viridiplantae; phylum Streptophyta; class Magnoliopsida; order Malpighiales; family Erythroxylaceae; genus Erythroxylum; species Erythroxylum dillonii. The sequence continues at coordinate 30,536,683 of JANKYE010000225.1, forward strand.
AAGAATGCTATATGGATCAAATGGATTCATGAAAATTATTTAAGAGATCAAAGCTTCTGGTAACTGTAAATTATTGGGGACACTTCATGGTGTTTCATTCACATACTAAACTTGATAGCATTGTCTCCTGCTAATTAAAATACAAGCTTAGGAACGGAAAAATCATTTGGCTATGGTATGATAATTAGACAGAATACAATTCACTAGTGTTAAGGCAATGATTGCTTATCTCAGGAATAGACTTCCATATAGTGCTAAAGCCTCTTCACTCATTCAAAATGGCTTATGAATAGGAAACTTTAAAGGTTTCACCTCTTCACTTGAGTACTTTTCCTAAATCACTCATTGCTACAAAGATGACAGTATCGACTAATTAATAGACTCTAAAGGAGTGTCTATCAACAAAGTTTATAGCCAGATCTTTCAACTTCACAAGGAGAATGTTCCCTAGTTTGAGTTGTTATGGAAAGAATATCTCAACCCCAAAGGTGCTTTGATAGCATGACTGGCCTTTAATAACAAACTCAAAACCAAGAACAGGTGGTTTGGTACTTATAATCCAATATGTGTGTTGTACAAAGAAATTTATTAATATAGAGATCATTTGTTCTTTCAATACAGGTATTCGAGATCAACTTGGAGTAAAATCATGCATTAGTTGGTGAAATATTCTCAAACTTATGATTGTCATGAAACTCTGACTTGGATCACTAGGATGGCTAAATTTCAAAAAGACAAAGGAGAAATCTTCAAGGCATCATTTGTTAGTAGTGTGCCCTAGGCCAATGGATATATGTGACTTTTGTACTAATATTATGACTTATTAATAATATATTATGAGGTATTCTTTTATATATACATGTATATCGTTTACATAATGTGATTTACATTCCATGAATAGTATTAGGCTTATGTCATCAAGTATGTGACTTGACAGTAAAACCATAAGCATTATAATATTATTCTAAACTGTCCCTGGTCAATCGTTATTGGTGGAATAATAATGAATTAAGGCTAGTATGTGTTTTGATTGATGATGACGTTTTTCTGATCATGGATATAAGTTATCAAATCAGAAACATAGATATATGTTAGAGAACATATATTGGACTGACTCACAGAGAGAACATTACATAGTTTCATGTCATTAGTGATTCTCAATATGGTTTGACTTTAGTCTTCTGACCTGAAGTCATCACGGTTCCCTACATAAGGAATTTAGTGTTTTGACATTAGACTAAGTTATTTTTAACTGAATAACAATTAGTCTTATGTTGGACATTAAATGAATCATGCGGAGGGATGTGAATGATGTAGATGGGATTTGTACCTCTCTTAAATAAGAGAGATATCATTTGGGCCTCTTAACAAGTATGACTGAAGAAATACATGGTCGTGCTTAAATGAATTGATGAGGAATCATCAATGTCGTTTGTCATAATCAGTCAACTTGGGGATCAAGAAACTATGATTAATCAAAGGTTGACATGTACCATGTCTTATGAGTAATCTTGATATTGTGTTACAAAGGGACTGAGCTTTTAACCATGGTTACAGTTTAAATCAGGTTACCAATCCTCATTTGATTTGGGTAGTCATAATGTCTTGCTACAGATCGCTTATGACTTATGGGCCTTGAAGTGTAATCAAGCCCATTACCAACATCAAATGAGCCTACAGGGTCGCTCAATATCATTATCACATTCCTAAAATCAATCATACTTCTTTTCACCAAAATCAAATAATAACTTTAATTCCTCAAACAATTCATAACAAACCATTTACATCAATTTCCCATTCTTTCTAACTCGAATCTATCCATTTAAACTCTTAGCAAACATAAGTGCCCATGTAAGATCCTATTACTGGGCT
>JANKYE010000225.1:30563321-30581154 GCA_032467995.1 Erythroxylum dillonii
ATAATGATGATTGCCTTTGTTTATATTAATTGTGATTATTATTTATATGTGAAATATTTAAAAATTATTATTATTTCATATGAATTGTCATTATTATTTATTATTAAAATTTTTTAAAACATGATTGATATAAACAGTAAATTAGTAAAGTATACAACAGTACAAGTACAACTGTATAATATATTGATAGACTATTTTACAATTTTTAAAAATTGTAAGGACTATTTTATAAATTTCAAAAATTACCCGAAATGGTAACCAATACTGACTGATACCAGTACAGTTCTATTTCAGACCTCAATTCGATATCAAGTCCGGTATAGTATTCAACACTTTGCAAAAAAAAAAGACACAAAATATAATATTGCATCACATCACCAGTCTTAAAATCCAAGCCAAAAGAGTACAGATTCTCTGTCCAGTTTTACTCTGTTTTATTATGTCTCATGAAATCTTAGCCATTTATTTTGCGGGCCTTAAGCGAGTCTTATGTTGGATCCACATAAATAAATGACTGAGATTTATTGGACACAATAAGACACCATAATATTAGATAGAGGATCTGGACTCAAGCCAAAAGGGACCACAACAAACTCAAAGTACCGCCATGCCCCACATGCGCAAGTTAGCCCCCACCATCTGGTCCCGACAACAGCCCCACGCTGCCGCTTCGTCCTAGAGGAACGCAAGACAACTTTGGGCGTATTGAGAGAGAGAGAGAGAGAGAGATAATGGGGAGCAGCTTTCTCTCTCCACCGGCCAAGCGAACCTTTCACTACACTCTCACTGGAATGTCCGAACACAACCCCTACTCCTCCATCATCAACGCAGCCGCCAACGAATCCCCCAACAAACGTTCCAAGCCTCCGCCCCCTCCTTTAGCTGTGCCTCCGGGACACGCGTCGTTCCGCCTCCTCTGCCACGCCTCGCGCATCGGGGGCGTCATCGGCAAGTCCGGCAACATTATCAAGCAGATCCAGCAGCAAACAGGAGCCAAAATTCGGGTGGAGGAGCCTCCAGTCGAGTGTCCTGACCGTGTCATCACTGTGATCGGCCAGAACGCTGTTGTTTCGAGGATTTCGATCTCTGAGGAAGAGATTGAAGTGTCGAAGGGACAGGAGGCCTTGGTTAGGGTTTTCGGGAGGATTCTTGATGTGGCCGCCGAGACGGACGGTACCGGAGTGGTGGCCGGAGGAGTGGTGTCGTGCCGGTTGTTGACGGAGGCCAGTCAAGTAGGGTCTGTGATTGGAAAGGGAGGGAAGATTGTGGAGAAGATGAGGAAAGATTTTGGGGTTAAAATTAGGGCTTTGACAGATAAGTTACCTGTTTGTGCTGAGTCAACGGAGGAGATGATTGAGGTAACGAGTAGTTTAAAGTTTTAGAAATGAAGTTTCCAAATTTGAAAGGCTGTTTTAACATAATAATCCATGTGTTTGTTGTGTGTGTTGAGGTTTAATGGGTTTATATAGAAAGTATTGATCTTCGGTATTTCGCATTAGCATGTATACTGGGATAAGTAATTTATTGATGAAAGATGACTTGCGATGAGTTTCTATGGTACCAGCTCGTGCGACGTGTTGGTTTTGTTTGAGTCTGATGGTAAACTGCCACCTTTGTTGGATGACTTTGAGTTTTCTCAGCATTCTAAAAGTGGGTTTTTATCTCTATAATTCTGGCTTGTTGGGAGGGTGGAAATTTAATTCAAATCCTTCTTGTTTTGAGGATACTATTGTCTTCTCATTTTTAATGATTTTATTGTTTATTTCTGTGAACTTTATATCTTTGGAGGCTAACAATTAGCCGGACCATATTTATGTTTCTTAGTTGCATAATCAAAACTTAATTGTGAACTGAAAAATATGATAGTCAAGTGACTTACTCTTTGGGAAAGGAGCTGAGTATGAAAAGCTTATACTTTGAAGTGTTCTTACTGTAGAAAGAATATTTTTGCTTGTTGACGAAATTGCTATTGCTCCTTGTTATATTACCTTGATGACTAAACTTACAGCAACAACAACTACGACATCTCAGTAGGAATTCTGCTGAGATATGCAGGGTTTGGGAGATCCAGCATTATGTAGCCTTACCTTTAATTAATAAAGAAATTGTTTCCAATAGACCCACAAAAAACTTTGATGACTAAATGTGTAAAAGTTAATTTGCAAATATTTTGTAGAAGTGTTCTTCTTTAACTTAAACTATAGTTAATTTCTAGAAAATTGCTTAGAGGATAGGAGGCACTGGGATGCAGCTTCATCAGCCATCATTAAAATCTGCTATCAATGCTTGTCAGTCAAAGACGTCGGTTACATTATCTAGTAGATCTAGAATTTCGACCTTTTATTTTAAAGGTCTTTTTTTCTGTTCTGTTTTCACTCTTTGTTGTCTTTCCTTGGGGACCTACATGAACTGCCATTCCTTTTGTGGTCTGTTTTCACTCTTTGTTGTCTTTGTCCATTGAATTGCAACCTTAAGTCCTTTAGGGGATTTCAGGATTTGGGTCCAAAATGTTTCTTTCCACAGAAATCATTGAATAAACACTGATATAACCTTTTGCAGTAATCAATCTAATTTAGAGCTACTTCCAAAAAAATATAATTTACAGACAAAGGAGAATGAATTATGTCAAGATAAATAAAATCCAAAACAATAATACTATTATGGTAGTAGAGATTACACTCATTGGTATTTTCCAAAAGTTTTTATTGCATTGTTTCTGTTGCACACTATTATAATTCAATTGAGGAAAAATGATTGCAATTGTGATACATTCATTTTGTTCATGGATAGCAAAATAAATTAAAATTCTGATACATTCCTGACATAAGCAAAAGAAACCAAATATAATTTGAAATTCTGATGCATGCTGGACTGTTTTGTGAAAAGGGTTTATGTATGCAGATTGAAGGGGATGTAATAGCTGTGAAAAAAGCTCTTGTGGCAGTGTCCCGGTGCCTTCAAGATTCTCAACCAGTAGAAAAGACGAGGATGACTGACAACAAGCTTTCTGAGGCAATTCCAAAGGAATCCTTGCCTGATGTCCACAATGAATTTCTTTCTCAGCATAAGACAGTGCTACCAACCTTGCCTAGCAGCTCCGCTGCTTACACTCCAAGATTTCATTCTTTTCCATTAGAGTCTGATAGGGTCCCCATTGTGGATGCAAAAGTTCAACAGGATGTAGTTTTTAGGATTCTATGTTCAAATGACAGGGTTGGGGGTATTATTGGAAAGGGAGGGACCATCATCAAGTCTCTTCAGAATGAGACAGGTGCTACTATTAGTGTTGGAGCCACTGTAGCTGAATGTAATGAACGATTAATCACAATAACTGCATCAGAGGTTGAGATGCTATTAACTATTTTCATTTACTTCTCTTTAATTTTTCTTCATATTGGTTCTCTGGTTGTGTTGTATGAAGAATAATACGTATTACCTTCCTCTTTTGTTGTTCAGAACTCAGAATCTCGATATTCAGCTGCTCAAAGGACAACTGTCCTTGTTTATTCTAGGTCTGTAGAGGCTGGCAATGAGAAGGGGCTAGATTCTGCTGCAGTTAAGGGGTCTCAGGTAACTGCAAGGCTTGTAATCTCATCAAAGCAAGTTGGTTGTTTGTTGGGAAAAGGAGGCTCTATCATTTCGGAAATGCGAAAGCTAACTGGTACCAGCATTAAAATATTAGGGGCTGATCAGGCCCCCAAATGTATCTTACAGGATGATCAAGTGGTACAGGTATTCTTTTCTTTATTTTATGACATACACATCAACATATGTGGTTAACTTAACTGACCAAACACATAAGACTTTTGTATGATAAAACATTATAAGGCATGCGATTATGCTTTTAAGAACAAGAAAAGAGGTTGGATGTGTTCAACATGAAAATATTACCTTAATGCTATTTCTCGTAGGTTTTGGTAGTTCAAAATACTAACCTTTATGGAAAAGTTCAAATATAATTTTGTGAGACGTTTTTTGATGCCATTTTTATTTGCTTTGATTAATGTTTTTACTTCTATTTTCAACAGATATCAGGAGACTTGATGCATGTGAAAGATGCAATATACCATGTTACTGGCAGACTTAGAGATAACTTATTCTCCAACACGCGCAGCATGCATAGTACTGGAACAAAGGCCACTTCTTCTGTATTAACTGAAACAAGTGCCTACGGAGGATTGAGGGATCCTTTAAGGAATGTAATGAGGGATCCACTGAGAGATACATTGAGGGACGTGGTAAGGGATCCATTAAGGGATGTGACAAGGGATCCATTGAGAGATCCATTAAGGATTGAAGTGAGGGATCCATTAAGGGATAGAATGAGGGATCCATTGATAGATTCATTAAGGGATACAGCGAGGGACCCTTTGACAGCTCCATTCATGGATTCCTTAAGGGAGTCATTGGGAGGTCCTGGCTCATTAAGTTTACACTCATCGCTTAGTGCTGCTCAAAGTCTGGGTCAGCATACTACTTTTACTAAGATGGATCATTTTGGACCTGTCATTAATTTCGATCGCCCTTCCTCACCAACGCTATGGACAGGACAGGTTAGTCTACTGTCCGCATTCTTCACATACCCAACATAGTTATGATTGAGTTTTCAACCTGTGAACTCTTTCTAATGTATAGAGTCAATTGCAGACAACAACTGGAGTTAATCTGAGGAGCAAGAATGATTCCAGTAGAGGATTTACTTGTTTCAAAGGCAGTTTAGAACTTGGCAGGTTAGCAAGTCATGCACTCCAGAGAAAAAAGTAACGGAAATCTTACTAAGTGGAAGTAATAGATTGTTTTGACTTAGTAAACATGATCTTTTGCACTTTAGATAAAATTGAGCATATGATTAGTAATCTTAGTTGGTATTATTAATTTGGGTAATTGTTAATTATGTTAAGTCATACAAAGTATGCAGAAACACCAGACGAGAATGGGATATGTCCAGGTTAAGATTTTTTACCGAACCCACAATATGGTTAATTAAAAAAAATGGCCAGTACTAGCTGTTGTATTGTTATCTAAATTTTGCATCAGTAACGTTTAAGACAAGATGGCGATTTTCATCTTGCAAGTTGACAACTCTTGTTATGGGTGCAGTGGAAGTAAGTCTGCTATTGTGACCAATACAACTGTAGAAATTGCAGTTCCTGAAAATGTTATTGGTTCTGTATATGGGGAGAATGGTGGCAATCTGGCTCGTTTGAGACAGGTACGTGTTTGGTTTCTGATTTTGTATGTTGGGTTTGCTTCTACTTGCATTCTTTTCTCTAAAGATAGTCCAAGTAGTCAGTGAACATGATTCTATGGCTCCATTACCCTTGAATACTGTGAGTGTCTCAATTCATCTTGACCAAACTAAGCTGGTAAACATAAATTACGTTTCATTCTCTACCACCTTCCATTTCTGCATTCAAGACTGATCATGATTTGATCAGATTCCTCTCTAAATTTGCTTTCTTTCATGATTGTTACTAGCAGAAATCTGTCGAAACTTGAATAGACTGATCTTTGTGAAAATTGATCTGATAGCTTAGATGTTACACAGAAATTCATGAAAAATAGAATTGAACTAATAACATTAGGTCAACCTCTTGGACACTCTTGACTTGTAAATTTGCAACTCAATTTACACTACCTATTACAGGAGAAAATTCTTATCGTCCAAATTTGAGATCAAGGCAAGAAGAAGATACATCAGTTTGACTCGATGTAAACAGTTAAATTGATAGCCCACCACAGTTACAATACAAGCTCAAAAAACTTTTCTAGTTTTACTCTTAATGATGTCACAATCTTTATAATCATCATTACAAACAAAACTTCATTACGTACATAGATCACTTCACATCCTCAAGTCAAAAAACCAGTAAATATTTACTAGTTACATTGAATTATCACATGCAAGAAGGCATGCGAATATTATGGGAAAGAATCCCTTACTTGAACCAGTTGGGCAACCCTTTTTGCAACTCCACTTCTCATATAATAATGAGATTGAAATATACTTTTTCTTTGATGAACCTGATTGACATATGATGAGGAAGCAGCGAAGCTTTAAATGCATTATACATACAGAGGTATAAATCAAGCATATGAGACACATTTTTTATTATTAGTAGGGTTTACAGTTACGGTTACATAATTGAATCCTTATTGATTTTCTAAATTCATACAGAACATATTGTTGAAAATATATTCACACCTTAAACCATTTTAACATACAATTTAGATCTGAACATAAATCAACTTCAGCTTATCCTCTGGTATTACTTAATCAGATCTCAGGTGCCAAGGTTATAGTGCATGAACCTCGTATAGGAACAAGTGACAGGATTATTGTTATATCTGGGACACCTGATCAAACCCAAGCAGCTCAGAGCCTTCTTCAAGCATTCATCCTCACTGGTTAATCATGAGAAAAACATATCGGTCATCTTTATCCTTTTGCACAGAAGAGACAGCTGCTATTTGTTGCATGTTTTAGGTGTCTTTTGTTTATGCAAAATTGCATAACTGTTCCGTGCCTATTATACGCCTACCCCTGTCTCTTCTTGCATAGACTGTTCTTATTATTCACCTTTTAGTTATCCAAGGATACATCGCAAACAGTAAATTATATTGTAACCATTTTGAACTTTTCAGCCTTACTTCTGTCTAATTAATATTTTGTGGCTTTTAAAAATATCAATAGACAATATGCTGTGCTTTGAAATTATTGTTCACTTTATTCAAAGTTGAAACTCTTAAATGATGTATGTACTGTCAAAAGAGAGTAACCTCAACTTCCATGAGGCTTCAAAGGGCCAAATACTAAAATATCTGCTCGATGAAACATGGGAATATGATAATGAATATGTGGCCAGGCAGCATTATCATTGAACATACGAAATAATTATACTTCAAAGTGGTTTCAACCAAAAAAGGAAAAAAAACACAACGAACAATGTCCACATAGCCAGAAAACTACCAAATAACTCAACTTGGGGGAGTTCCATCTGAAAATTCCCATTTCTTTACCATCTGTATTTGGGAGAATTCAATCAACGAGTGATCGCTTGTTGTTGACTTGTTGAGTTATTAAGGAGCTAATTTATGCAAGGGTTGTGGTGTTTAAGGATTTCATTTTGATCGTTGATTGCTTCATGTTTCTTTACAAGGTGTAGGATTGTTTATGTTCAAAATATGTTCTGTTTATGTTCCAAATATGTTCCTAGATAAGAACTTGATGCTGGATTATTCCAGTTATCCCCGTCCTGATCCTCTCATATGTTGATGGAAATTTTTGTTCCTCTACCGCCTGAGTAACAGTTTTTAATCACCCCGATGTGACTCCTTAGGCTGTGTTTAGTTTTGGTGAGTTCTTTTAGGGCATTAAGAACAGTTAATAAGGACTAGATGTTGGTTTAGCTGTAAGCATGTGACGGCATTTATAAGTTGAACATTTTGGGTTTATTATTTGATGTATTATGTATAACTTTGTCGGAGGAGCTGTTTGATGTGTTCAATGACGGCATCGTGACGAGGCAGCAAATAAGTGGGCACAGATTTCTTGTTTCCTTGATCCTGAATTGCTGTTATAGGCAGCCACTGATGTGCAGCACACACAACATTCTTTTGTTTTTCTTGGATCAATTCTTTAATTGAAAACGTTAGTACATATTTGCTTATTGTAATGCTAAACCTTCCTGAGCTGCTCTACGCATAAAACACTATGTCTATGAAGAGAGAAAATTAGACAAGCAAAGCAGAAAAGCTATCACTGAAGAAACTATTGAGACTGCTGAGGTTCTCTTGAGGATGTTTGGGTCAAATTTTGCTTAAAGAAACTTTTAAAATATTCAGAAATGCTGCAATGTAGGAATTATATGGCAAATACAAAATCAAACCCCAAGCATAGATATTTACAAGGTTGAAGGTAAGTTTTGATCTTTAAATTTTTCATTAAAATAAGTTACATGATTTTTATTTTTTTTGGATAAAGTAAAGAATTGTATTAATAATAGGATGTCAAATCACGTGCTCAATAACAAAGTGTCTAGAAGGTCTAATAATCATAAATCAATAGTGCCTCGCAAAGAACATCTAAAAACATACCTAGACCTAAAGTGAAGGTAAGTGTAGATCACGTCTTATTTCATTCACCCAATCCAACCAAATTAGGGATTGGATAGTGAGCAATTGCTGTATTCCAGAAGAGATGAATAAGTCGATGGTTGATCTTCAGAGTTTCTTCTTGCTCGTCCTTTCTACTCGTGGATTAGAAGCTGTTCTCGCGTTGCATGGACTAAAGCTCGTGTTCAGAGCCTATATTCGTGCACTACATGTCAAAGTGGGGGAGAACTTCAGGTGATTTGCTGCTTACCAGAACCCCCGCTCCTTGTCTTCCAGGTACTTTCTTGCAAAGTTTATAAATCTACCCTATCATGAGATTGTTTCCCCCTCTATATATCTTTGTTAGTATTCAAAGATCCTCTAGCTTTTAAGGAATTATAATTTTTGTTATGTGACTTTTTTTCTTTTAAGTTTGAAGTCACGTAAACGGGTGATATGTACTCTAAAATTCCTTGAGACCCTAAATTTCCATCAAGAAATTTTAAATCTCCAAAAGTTTGTTTCTGGATTATTACAAGTTTGATATTAATATTAGCTCATCTGTAAAGGGACTTCATCCATGAATTGAAAACTCCTAATCAAGTTAACAGTTACTTGTTACTGAAGTTTCATTCATATCAAAACTTGGAGCATTGCTTCGACAGCAGCTTCTTTTCTACCATAAATCCTTTCCCTCTGATTCAAGTTAGGAATTGCCAATGAGCTTGGCGGAAAACTGATATCTGACTTCGTCCAATAAGGTCAAGTTCCTGTCTCTCATCATCTGCATCTTCAATTTCTTGGCTTTTGTTTAGATTGAATTTCATATTATGGTGTATATGGCTTTTTGAGGGTTTAAGATTTCAAACTTAACTCTACAGATTTGGGATTTCAGGGCCTATATCGGCCGGTTATGTAGGCTTCAAACTTAAAAAGGTCACGCAAACAAGATTGAGGGAAACATGACGGATATTCCAAATTTGATAGTCTAAAAGTTGAATAATATAAATTGTAAAACGGTAGAATTTACTTTAAACATTAACAATTGTTAAATTTTATTTTAAATTTTGATAAAATTTTTACACAATACCTTTGGTGCAAACAACTACGAAACAATATAAATCTTGTGTGTGCTTAACTAAGCAAAAATGTGTATGCCAAATTTAGGGGATATCTTCTAATCCTGAATATCTGTTCCTCCTGTTTTCAAATTCCTTTCATCCATTCATTGCAGTAAATAAATAAATAAATTGGATGGAAGAGATGGGTTAAGAACAGGAGAACAGATCCCAAATTCAGAGCCCCCCTTTACAAACAGTAGCTGTTAGTTAGCTAATGTACTCTGACCGAAGCTTTATGAACGTACGTTATTGAGTATTGAGGATTCGATGGATTCTGACATACGTACAAAAATGAAACATCAAGTGCACGTACGAGTATGCAACAAAGGCAAGGAATAGAATTTGTTATGTTGTAATGTTGTGATGTCATCACCGTCTCTCTAGGGACTTCATTCAGGACACCTTGATCGTTGTGGGTCTTCCTGACTCTCTCATTTCGCTCATTATGAAATGCATTACTACGGCCTCGATCCAAGTGAACTAGAATGACGAGCTTAGTGCAGCCTTTCAACCCTCCCGAGGTATTCGGCAGGGAGATTCCTTGTCTCCATATCTTTTTGTTCTATGTATGAAACGTCTTGGACAAGTGATTGCTCAAACGGTGTCCAACGGCAGCTGGAAGCTGATCAAGTTAAGTCGAACTGGGCCTCCCCTTTCCCATCTATTCTTCGCTGACGACCTCATTCTCTTTGCGAAAGCTTCTCCCGATCAAGTGACCATTATTCGGGCCCTTCTGGATTTGTTCTGTGTAGCCTCTGGCCAATGCGTGAGCACGGATAAATCGCGTTGCTATTTCTCCAGGAATATCCTTTGCTCAGCTTGTCATTCTTTAAGCAGCGGTTTAGGATTCCCTTTGACAACCGACCTAGGACGGTACCTCGGGGTTCCTCTTCTGCACTAACGAGTTAGCAAATGTACTTTCCAATACATTCTTGATAAGGTCCATCAGCGGTTGTCCGATTGGTCTTCTTCCCTTTTGTCCTTCGTCGGCCGCATCACCTTGGCCCAATCAGTTTTAGCAGCTATTCCTACCTACACGATGCAAACAGTTCGTTTGCCTCGCAGTTTGTGTGATGCTTTGGAACAAGCAATAAGGCAATTTCTGTGGGGCTCGTCTCACGATAGGAAGAAAATTCATCTTGTCCCATGGGAGGAGGTGTGTAAACCTAAGGAGTTGGGGGGTGTTGGCATCTGCAGAGTTTGGGAAACGAATGATGCATTCCTGGCCAAACTTGGATGGTCATTGATCGCCAACCCTACCGCTTTATGGGTTCAAGTTCTCTATAGCAAAGTATAATTTTGACAGTACCCGTCTCCCCTCCTCGTTTCGGTCCACAGGGGGTTCAATGGTGTGGCGGAGCATCAAGGCGACTTGGCACATAATGTCACAAGTTCTGAAATGGCGTCTAGGCGACGGTTCTACCACGCGTTTCTGGCTTGACCCTTGGACCACGGGAGTAGGCCCTTTTATCTCTCATACTACGCAACCAGTTTCGGATTCTCAGCTAAGCCTCAGTGTCAACCACTTCGTGGACAACACCGATATTTGGAGTTGGGCCGCATTCCAACCTTATCTCCCCTGGACTATTTGTCGTGCCATAGCCGGCACGTTTTCCTCTCAATCGTGAGCGTCCGCCAATGGGCATTTCACCGTCGCTTCCACCTACTCCATGATTATGGGTCACGAGGACGACGCTCCGCACGGGGTTTGGTGGGCGATTTGGCAGTGGCTGGGCCCACAATGCATTTGCTCCTTCTCATGGTTACTCGCGAAAGACCGTTTGCTGAGTAATCAACATCGGGCCCGCCGACACCTTACTCCGGACAGCTCCTGTCTTCGTTGTTCTTTAGAAGAGTCCTCCCTCCATGCTGTGCGTGATTGCAACGTAGCTCGCCAAGTTTGAGCCGCCTTCAGGACCGCTCCACTCTCGTCACTTCGCCTTCCTTTTCTCTTCCTCTTAAAGACTGGATTCTCATCAACCTCCAGACGAATTGGCCAGTTCAGGGTCGGGACTGGGCGCTTCGTTTTGGAACCACTTGTTGGTTTCTCTGGACCTGGAGAAATAAGTTTATCTTTGACCCGCATTTTGTGTGGCCTTCCTTACCTCTTTTTCTCATTTTGTCTTTTGCAAATCAGATTCAGAAGGCTACCGAGGGGCAACGCCGAGCCACTGTCGAATTCCGTCCCCGACAAGCACAACTCATCGGCTGGAGTAGACCGTCGCCAGGATGGGTTAAACTGAATACTGATGGAGCATGCAATCGTGCCCAGTGTTCGGCCTCAGCAGGTGGCCTCATCCGTGACAGTGCCGACAACTGGCTTGGAGGCTTCACTCAGAACATAGGATGGTGCCCGGTGCTATCAATCGAACTCTGGGGAGTTTACACTGGTCTCTCGCTCGCGTGGCGATTGGGCTTCCGCCGGATTGAGTTGGAGGTGGACTCTCTCGTGGTGTACCAGCTACTCTCGTCTTCAGACGCCCGCTCCCAGACACTTAACCCACTAGTCACGGGTATCTTAGAACTGTTCTCTCGGAACTGGTCTATCGTTCATCGCCACGTGTACCAAGAGAGTAATAGATGCGCGGACTGGCTTGCCACCCAGGTCATCTCACCTGACTTCGGTGTCACTTATTTTGATTATCCACCTTTAGGGTGTCAACGTATCCTTTTAGAGGATATGTCGGGGATCTGTTTCCCCAGACTTGTTTTGTAATCAGTTTATTATCTTTCCCTTTATACAAAAAAATAAAAATATTAATCATCTATTCTACTTAAAATAGTGTTAATTTAAAATAACATATCTTTACAACGAAGTACCCAAATGTTTGTCTCTCTCAGTTGAAGTACCATACTTTTTTTTTATTAAAGGGAAACAGAATAAGCAGGTTACAAAATAAATATGGGGAAACAGATTTCCGATATATCCTTTAATAGAATATGTTGGCACTCGATAGGTGTAGTATCAAAATATATGACACCAATGTCAGAATGTTCTGCCTAGGTGGCAAGCCAGTCTGCACATCTGTTGCTCTCTCGGTATACATGCCGATGAGCAATAGACCAGTTGCGGGTGAACAGTTCATAGATACCCGTGATTATGAGATTGAGCGCCAAGGAGTGGGTATCTGAGGAAGAGATAATCTTGTGCTCCGTATGTGAATTCACTTCCAGTTCTATCTGGCGGAAGCCTAAGTTCCACGCGAGCGAGAGTCCTGTAAAAACTCCCCAAAGTTCTGCAATCAATGCAATGCACCTTCCTAGGTTTTGTGTGAAACCTCCAAGTCAATTGCCTTCACTATCTCGTATGAGGCCACCAACTGTAACCGAGAACTAGGTGCGATCGCATGTACCATCTGTGTTTAGTTTTACCCATCTTGGTGGCAGTTTACTCTAACTGAAGAGTTGTTCTTGGCAAGAACGGAACCCGGTATCGGCCTGGCTTTGCCACTCGATAGACTTGTGTATCTGATTTGCATAAGACAAAATGGAAAAAATGGGTGAGGATGACCAAATAAAATGATCATCAAATAGGGACTTATTCCTCTATGTCTAGAGGAACCAACAAGTCGTGCCAAAAATAATCGTCCAATCATGGCCCAGAACTCACCGGTGTTTTTGGAAGTTTGTAAGAAGCCAGTTCTAGTTGGGAGAGAGAAGGCAAAAGCAGCGAGGTCTGTCGGAAAGGTGTCCCATACTTGACAAGCTTTGATGCAATCCCTTACAGCATGTAGAGACGATTCTTCGAGAGTGCACTGGTGACAGATGCTGTCAGAAGTGAGTTGTTTTCGGACTTGTTGGTTACTAAGTAATCGATCTTTCGCTAGTAGCCATAAGAACGAACAAATTCGTTGTGGTTCCGGTCACTGCCAAATTGCCTGCCAGATCTTATGATTCAATTCGTCTTTGTGTCCCATGGAATTAGTTGATGCAATGATGAAGAGACCATTGTCGGAAGCTCCCCAGATCAACTTATCCTTACCCATATACTACTTAGGTGGAAATGTGCCGGCAATTGGTCGGCAAATCGTTATTGGGAGACATGGGTGGAAAGTTGCCCAATTCCAATTACCAGTGGAATCCACTAATTGGTGAACACTGAGTCTAAGATAGGTCTCTAGGATAAGGTGAGTAGTATGAGAAATGAGTGGTTTCAAAAGAGGCGGGGAGGTATCACAAGTTACGTTACCAAAACGAAAATATCGTAAATTTTGATCTGCTTGTTATTCCAGACCCGATTGAAGTAGGCATTGTTGTTTTCTCACATCTTTTGAGGACTAAGTTCCGACATTTCATTTTCCTCGTGTTAGAGGCGAAGGTTGTCTGACGAACCTTGGAACTTCTACAATTTCATAAAAACTTCCTCACATGTTTAAAGTCAAACGAGGCTCTTTCAAACTATAGGTCGCTGGATAATAACAACTCAATAAAAGGTTAAAAGAGTTTATAAACAGAGACGCTAAGCACATATTTCGATGGAGAAATTGAACAAAGTTACGTCGGGTGCCAAAAATAGGATATATATGGTTCCTTAAACAAAACAAATTATCATACAAACACGATTGGTGGCAGATTCACAGCTTGCTCGTAGAGATGTCAAATCCTTTAGCACTAAAACCTTGCTCAACTTAGCTACTCGAGCTTGTAGGAGGAACAGGTTTGAGAGTGATCTCAACGTTATCATGGACTCCTTGTAGCAAGAGCTCACCATCGTATGCAACAACTTTACGCTTCTTTGCTGCTCTTAATGTTCCAACCAATGCTTCAAATATGTTCGCACACCTATCATCATTGAACAGCACGCCAAAGGTGACCTATGGCATAGACAGTTGAACTTCATATTAGAGCTAGATTGAAAAGACCATCTCAACAGGAGTTTCAATGAATTAACGATTCTAAACCAACTAAGATTCAAGTACTATCAAATTTGGGTCTGAAATGAACTGCATCCAAAAGATAAATAACTTTACCACAAATAAGTGACAAAGAAACATGACGTAGTGATTAGATTTCAACATGTTGAATTATTCTGCATAGCTAGGCATGATAGTTGGCCCAGGCCTGACCTGAAATTAACAGGACAGGCTCACTTTGACCCGGGACAGATTTGGGCCTGGGAGCCAGTCAGTATGGCCTCGTAGCTCGCTCAAAACAACAAAATGACATTGTTTTGAGTGACCTGCTCGGGCTTGGGTTTGGGCCTGGCCCAACTCAATCCATGGACCTTAGGTATGCATAATCTGGTGCATCTGTTGATCTCAAATTCTACCCTGCACTTAATTTTAGTGCCAATATTTATTCCAGACTACTTCTATGCACTTTCTTCAGTCTTTCTCATCTACAGCGTATTGATTCAAGTTTCTGGCATTAAGGCATAATTTCCATTGTTTCTTATGGTATATTGCTCATTAGCCAATTAATTCCTAGTAAGTGACTTGATGGCTTCTAATGGTAATGAAAGATGTATGACCTGAAGGAAATTCAAGAACTAAATTAAGAACATTTTGCAGTGGTGTAGATATGGAGTGCAGAAAGTTATTTACTCGAGTCGGATTACCATTTTCTTGGATAAGGGTTAAGGAAGTAGCTTGCTCCAATGACTTGGTTTAGTTGAAGTGATTGTTTGTACCGTAACAAGACACAGCTTCTCTTTTCTTCGTTTTAGAGAAGTGACTATCATACTAGAGTGCTCCCCTACACGTTTGTGACAGCCAAGAAATACTGATAGTGATGGTTCATGTATAGTATTTCTATTCTACAGGTCAGGACGTTTTAGGATTATGTAATTATGGTATAAGTTACCTCTTTTCTCCAGACTCCAGAAATAAGTTGAATATACACAAAAAGATGAAATTTCTCTAATATGTGGAGCTACTTTCCCTTCACTTTTTTCTCCTTTTCAGGGTTATAATTTCTCCCCCTGCAGTGATTGGTTCTATACATCAGAATCAACTTCAGATCATCGAGAATTAAAAAGGCCTTTTGCAGGTAGCCAAAGTCTAAACACGTAAAAATAAGACCTAAAGTATTTGCCCAATGCCCTTAATAAATGATTAGCTTCATTAAGCTAAAGAGTCTCTGTATATTAGAGCTATGACTATTGAAACCAAATGCCTATTCAAACTGATAGGTTTAACTTTTCTCATGCACTTTATGAGTTATGTAAAACGGAGAGAAGCCGATAACTAAGAGATTCCCAAGAGTCGCCAAACAAAGGATCTACATCAAGCAACCTAACTCGCCACCAATATGCAAAGTTTTTCGTGACATAGGAGTAACCTATTCCCTACGGGGAACTTGAAGATTCTAGATATGCAAAGTGTTTTGACATTTAAATGGTATCATTCTGGTGGAACTAGAAGGGAATAAAGAATGCGCTTTGGAAAAGAAAAGTACGATTGTTTATTGAATGCAAATAAACCGATATGGAGAGTACTGGAGAATCTCAGAGACAACCACACCAGTAAAAAAAGACAATTCGACCTACCTAAATTCCAAGAATATGTTTAAAATAGAAAGATTGCACACCTAATGACAATTACTATAGACCTATTTATAGACTTGACTCCTAGAGACCTAATTGTAGATAATAACAAATCCTAATTATAGATAACAACAAGTAACCCACTTCTACTGAAAACCGGAAACTAACAAATAACCCATTTCTACTGAAAATCTGAAATTACCAACTCTTCCTATTTTTCCTCTAATAATTGTCAACTAATTACATTATCTGCTCTTGATTTAGTCTTCTTACGAAAGTATGTCTTTAGTGGTCTATCACATTCATAGCCGAATTCAGCAACTGCGAATATGTGTGTTGTCAATGAAAACTGGGAAGAAGTGAACATGAAACTGTTATTACTGTAACGATGGGTTATGGAGCTATAGATCATCAATTTGGAGATATAATGAAAGGATTTGGCAGTATCATTTCTTTAAGAAACAACTATCGCTTGCTAACTTCTCTTCCTATTTTCTAGGATCAGAGCAATTCACTGTGTCATTTGGGTATCACTCCTTTTAGTATAAAAGCATTAGCTGTTGAAAATTCACAAGTAGAGTTATCCTACATCTAAAAGAGACATATGGATAAAGTGAGTTATATACAAAAATAGGATCCATAACCTAGTGCTTTAAGGTTTTGAGTTAAGATATAATGTCCTAGCTATATATGAGCTCATTTGTATTCGGTCCAATTTCTTCTCAGGCTTCCTCAAAATCATTCATTGGTATCAAAGCCAGGTTGGTGAAGTCTGATAAATAGAGATTCATAGTTTGGGTCAGAGGGACTCAAATAGCTTCGCATGAGCTATGGGTTGAGGGGGAGTTAGTCTGATATGCATAGATTCACTTATGAGGGGGAGATGTTGGAAATCCACAAGTAGATCCCACGTCAAAAACAAACATATAGATAAAGTGAGTTATACACAAAGATAGAACTCATAAACTAGTACCTTAAAGTTTTGGATTGAGATATGATGTCCTAATTGTATATAGGCTCATTTGTATCCAGTCCAATTTTTCCCCGGGCTTCCTCAAAACTCTTCGTTAGCTTACTTTGTGCAAAACAAACAGCCGACTAAGTGGGAATGTGCAGAAATTTGCAAGTTATGTCTCTGTTATAATGTGTGTTCCTGAACCTCTACTGATACGAAGAGCAACATTCACGGATGTTGATTATCCAAGCCTCTGTGTCATTACAATTCTGACAACTAAAATTGATCCCTATTTCAAATCTTTAATTTTAGATCCTAAGATCTAGATGAATTTGAGGTCTTTTTTGATAAATAGATATGTATGTGCTCAAAGTCCACTCCACGACGTAACCACCCAACACAAAGCAACTTTATACAAGATACAAACCATAGAGCAGATAGAAACTTGTCAAACCTGATTTCTGGGTCTCCATGCGAATATTCTCATAAATCTCTTTTACCCGCGTGTGATTATTGTTGATTACCTGAGTATTATTACTAACGAACACAATGCACTCAGGTAGCGCCATTGGCTATCAAGGTTAACATTGGCAAATATCCAGAAAAGAGAATCAAAATCTAACTTTTGATGAGAAGCATTTAGGTATCGTCTTTATTAATTAAAAATGCACCAATGTCATAGATCCTTCCACCATCAAATAGATTGCGCAGTCAATTAGACTAGATCAGAACCAGCCCAGAAAAAGAGGACATTACCTTGTAGGAACCATCAGGTTGGCTATTGCCAAGTCTTTGGATTTCCTCTTTGAGTCGCTCGACCTCCTCTTCTACATTCATGGCTTTCTTTTTTTCTCTTTCTCACAAAAGCTTGACTGTTTCTTATCCGATACTCATGGACTCCTTTTTATATAGCTTTATTTAAGAAAAAAATAATAATGATGACGACGAAAATGCTAAGTTTAAAGGCGAGTATTTTTATTTTTAAAATTTAGTAAAAATTTTAATCAATTTTTATTTTAAATTCTTATATACGATAAATTATAAAAATTTATTTTTAATTTTTATTATCAATTAAATTATAATTAAAATAATTTAATTGTTTCAATTTATTTTAGATTTTAAAATTTTAAAATAAAAATAAATCTTAAATATGACAATATATATCTTAAAGTTTAAAAT
>JANKYE010000225.1:30590193-30601312 GCA_032467995.1 Erythroxylum dillonii
ATTCAGTTCAGAAGTTCATTTCATACAACAGAACCCCTTGTCATTCAACCAACCAGTCATTATTAGTAAGCCAGTTAAGTCCCCATGCAGTCCCAATGAACACGAGCATGTTGAATTATGTTGGCTTCCATATTTGTACGTTCATCAACATTAAATACTGCCATTTTCTTCCTTCCTTTCATATTAAAAGTTGAATATTGCTAAAGTAAACCGCATACTGGTATGAAAAGAAGACCAGAGGAAAACCCAGACTCAGACAACTTACAGGCATCTGAAAAATTAGAACTCACCCTAAATGCTTGTTGAAGAACTCGAAGTGTTTCCCTTGTCCGCTTTCTCTTCATTGCTATCTCATCAGGTTCCTGCAACATCTCTTCAAAAAGATTTTCCCTGTTTTAGACAAGACAGATGTCACAATACAGTGTCACGTCAGATAAAAGAAGTGTACAGTATAATTCAGAGGAAGAAATCAAGACTGTAAATAAGACCAATATCATCTTAAATAACCTGTAGAGTTTTTTAATGAAGACATTGTGTAGTTCACGCTTTGTATGGTTCACCTAAATCATCAATAACCAATCAGCATTAGAAAATATCAAATGCTACATTGAAGTCAGTGAAGCTACAAGGATTGCACCAGCAGGAAGATAGTAAAGCATGTTTGCTAAGAAGATTTAACATGATTATGGTCTAGGAATAAACATGTTTTTTATGACTTCAAAGCAAACACAGAAAAGGAAAAAGCAAAACTTCTATCTCACAACGGAAGCACATTTGATAAAAGAGAAGTAAACTTCAATTTTCTGAAGCCCATTTACCAATACTGCTTAAACAATCAGAAAGCAGTTTGAGTGATTAAGCGTTCTGTACTACTTCCTACAAAATTCAAATAATTTGACAGAGACGTCAAAACAAAGAGGAACAGGAAATTTTAAAGAAAGAAACGATAATTAGCAACAATGTCCTTATGACTTAAATTACCAGGAAATGCATAATTGCTTTTGGTACCGAGTCTTCAATATTCTTTCGAACAATATCATAATATGATCTCAAAAGCAATTTAGTGACAGAAATCTCAATAGATTCCTGCTCTGAATGGCTCTCCAGGGGCCTCAAAATAGTTGGGGGCTTAGGAAAAAGAACACAAAAGATGTTAGGAAAAAACAGTGGGAAAAAAAAAAAGAGAACAACAGGGGTGAAGATTGTACATAATGATCTAAACAAAAATAGCTCATCTGCATACCTCTCTCAAATGAATCATGGAGAAGCTTTGTTCCATGGCATCCATGCCCTGAATAGGTTCATTATACGACTTACCCGCGATATTATCTTTAGCAATACGAGAATTTTCACCTCCACCAAAGATGGATGAAATACCCCAACTTGTATTTCCTAATTAACAACATTTGCATCAACAATAATATCATGTTGGGATCCTTAAACCGAGTTAACGTGTGAGAAAGCATGTGAAAAATAGATATATTCAAGTATGCAAATAAGGTATTCTTGTTGGTGTCTTCTGGATAACAATTACCAGAAGGTACAACTTTTTCAACATCCGCAGCAGGACGAATTCCCTGCAAGTTGAACAAATGAAACCATATGATAGAGTCAGTTATCACCCAACTAACCAGAAATAGGGAAATTATATAAAGTAAGGATGGAGAAACCAGTCCTAACTTCTATAGCAAGCGTAGATCAGGGAGAATAACTCAAAAAAAAAAGAAAGTAACCAGAGAAAAATAAGGGAGAAAAGGCATGCCTGTTCAGGTAGAATACCATTAATCTGTCTAGCAAGAATAGCCCGAGACTTCAGGCTCCTCTCAGATGTTGATGGCTTGTCCACCTCTACACCATCCTACTTAACAAAAAAAATTGAGGGAGTGATCCAACCGAATGAATTATAAACATACAAGAATACCAATGAATTCTACAACAAGAACATGCCTTTTGCCTGGAGATGGGTAGAGGAACCCTGGAAGACTTGATCTGTTGAAGTGCAACTTCCACTGCCTTACTTCCACCAATAAAGTTTGAGTGAGAAGTGTTGATGTAATCCATCTGCAAAAGTGTCGAAAGCTTCTGAAATTTTGAAATGCAGTTAACAAAACCAGCCATTACAGAGTACTTGCACAGCAAATATGAATAAATATGCAGAAACAAGAATACAAGTGGCACAAAAGCCCAGTTGAATGTAACTTAATTGTGTAGAGATATGATGGACAATTAATCCTAAAAAGCCATTTTATTCCAGAAAGATTTCAAAGCTTATAAACTGCAAAAAAAATGATAGGATTTTCTGCGGAATAGGATTGGATTAGGGTTGTGGTTCCAGATTACGTACTTAAATTGGTGAATACACCATAACCATAAGTCTATCGGAAACAGCGACTCTACTAGCTAGAGATAAGACTGCATACTTTTAGATCTCCCTAAACCCTGCATCTCAACAGGATTCCTACTGAGACGTTATCATTGATGTTGTTGTTGTTTTTAGTGATGTACACCATAATCATAAGCAAATTGCTTTTTCAAACAATCGATTACTTAAACCACTTTGATAATCATAAAAGAGTATTAATAAATCAGTTATGATACTACTAGCCTAAGATAAGATAACGTTCTTAATCATCAGTAAATTCAATAATAGAAGGCCCAAGTTGGAACATGCATCAAGTCCAGGCCTAAAACTTAACATGTATGATTTAGAGTGAGTTTGTTACCAAACATAAAGCAAGAAAAACTTAATAGCAATACCCAACAATGGGAAAATGAGGACTGAACCAGCAACCACAGAACCATCCAATGTATAACATATATTCTAATTGATCAACATTTCCCAGATCTTTTCTGATAAGAATAAATATGCTTCAGTAACAAAAAGCATCAACACGCAAAACCATTGCTTAATATTCAAGGGAAAACCACTCACTTAAGATTGGGTCTTTTAAATTTCAAGTTACCTCCATTTCAATTATGTGACCAATCATTGTCTCTGATGGTTCAAGACCATCTCGCAAGAAGTTCCCTATAACTTCATCCATACGCTTTCTCATAACAGGAAACCTCTGTAACTCATTTACTAGACACCGATGGCTAATCTGAAGAGGCAGAAACGAAACTCTAGTTTTCAAGGATGCAAATGACACTGCAAAAAGCCATAAAGACAAAGTGTCTACCTTAATTAATTCATCGTATATAAACCTGGCACATTGAAGGCTTGGATCTAATAGACGTGCTATCTGCCTCCGGACAAGAACTTCAAAAGGTACCTAAGTAAACAAATATCAATCAGAAGCATATGACTCATAATTTGAGAATAATGTAAGCAAAAGGTCAAAAGGAAGAATTTAAAAAATTAAGAAGAAAGAGCAAAACCTACTTCTGGAACAAAGAGTGCACTTTTTGGACCGGTTGCGTTTTGAATTGCTGTTCGAATATCATCATCAGTCAAGTCCTCGCAAGGATCAACGTCCTGCAGAAAAAAAAGAAAATTCATGTATCAGGTTTCTCACAAGAATACATAATATCACCAAGTCTGCCATTCTATATCCAACAACAATATATCAGTAGGTTGCCCATGAAACAATTTTTCATTAACCAGACAGAGCCAACGCAACGCCAATAACTCCAGCATTTCAATTTTTGGAATTCAAGAAAAAGGCAAAATTATTATCTGGTTTGGAAACAGTAATCTCCAGAAAGAAATATTTTAATTTTCCTTCAAAGGGGTCTGCTTCTAAATTGCTCATCAAATTATTCAATTCTATAGGATCAATGAGTGCACCTCTAGGCATTTCACAAAGATGGATTGAAAAATATAGTGAATTCTTGCTCCACCAGACAACTCAGCTGTTGACATTTCCTCATTTTTGCCCTCTACCATTGATGAAAATGCTGTTTCCAAAGACAATATAGTTAATGACCTTAAGCACATGCAACATATAACAAATTATTTGAATGAAGACATACAACAGAATAAAAAGCAAAATGAACAAGATAAGAAATTAGAAACTTACATTCACAGTATTTTGACAAAATGTTCAACAAAAGAGCTCCCTGACCAGCCTTTTAAATTTATAAAAAGTTAGAAACAAGAAATTAGTAAAAAATCGAGAAATAATCAGCAAGGGTGCTTCTGCACAACATAAACAGAAAAGCAGTAAACCGTAGTCATCTTTAAATGCCTAAGCACACAAGTCTCGTCTGTAATTGAACTGTTGAACATCCTTAACAGGTTAGACAGTAACAAGAACACAGCTTAAGCAAAAATGTTAGTTACTAGGTTGATTTCCACTTTTTGAGCATGTATTATTAGCCCTGTACACCCAAGTATGGACTGATCCAAATAATAATGCTAAACCACGACATATTTATTTTGCCAACAATAATGCACCAAATAATGAAGCAATCTCGACCAAGTAATCTCCAGAAAGAGAAATAAAGCATGCCTTTGATTCCGTAATTTCTCCATAGCTAGCATGTTCCTTTGCAACAGAAACCAAAGCAGTGCTTATACGTGACTTCAGCCCTGGAAGTATTGCTTTGATGTGCTGCACTAAAATCTGGGAAAC
The DNA here is from genome assembly GCA_032467995.1 of Erythroxylum dillonii. Lineage (NCBI taxonomy): Eukaryota > Viridiplantae > Streptophyta > Magnoliopsida > Malpighiales > Erythroxylaceae > Erythroxylum > Erythroxylum dillonii. The sequence continues at coordinate 30,594,768 of JANKYE010000225.1, forward strand.
ATAAAGTGTTAGAATGAACTCAACAGCAATTTTTGTTGACTACATCATCATATTCACATAATCAAAACAAATCAAAGAAAGAAACAAGCAATGTCTCATAAGTCTACAGAAAAGGTAAGAAAGGAAATAGCAGTGTGCATATTGCAGCAGGAATTCGAGGACCTGGTTTAATTTCTTAGCCAATTGAGGAACACCACAACGATCAGCCAGACCATTATAGACCTGCACAAAGTACAGTAGCAAATTCGATCACTTATCTATTAACTTCACTGATAAAATAGTTGAAGAAAGATGGGCTTTCATACTGGACGACTACGAAAGAATTTCTCCTCAGCTGCAAGCGCATCTCTGATACTCCTGTTGAGCATTATATCCTGAATGGTGATATAATTCAATCAAATTGCCATATGGACTTATCACTAAAATCCCATTCAATCTAAAAGCCGAAAACGAAAATTCAATCAACTGACAACAAAAGAAAATATTTAGTGTCCATATTAAGGGAGCATCATCTGAACAATAGTCTTTGTGAAGAGCCTTCGCAAATTTAAACCAGAAGATGTAAAACAATGAATTACCACCACTGTGGCACACATCACCATCAATATGCATCAGAAACATCCTATTACCTCTTGACTACGGTTGACAACACCGACATAACCTAGTCGAAGCGGAATCACTTTGCCAAGTAGCAAGTTACGAGCATCAGTACCTCTGTCCATGATATCCAACTGTTACCAAAGAAACATGTCAAGCAGAAGAAAAAAGCAGTCAGAGCTTGCAAATACTTTTAAGACGGAAATAATAATGAAGCTCCTATATACCTTCGTGATTACTCCAATGGTTCTGTTAGCTGTTAACAAAAGATCATGTCCTTAGTCATATAAACAGCAATAGAAAGTCCCTCAGTTTGAGATTTAAATTCAAAATTTACCATCAGGGTCAGCATTTCCTGCAATCTGCAGAGCATCTGAGTTTGCTAAATCTGAATTTGCTGGTGTTACAGCAATAATCAAACAGGTGGGCTTTTTTATGTAGGACATTATCATGGTTCTGATCCGTGCTTCAATATCAGAGGGTTGATCACCAACAGGGACCTTTGTTATACCAGGTAGATCCACAAGTGTAATATCAAGAACATTTGGCGAAAAAATCTTTAAACGTATCTGTTTATCTGAGACTCCTTTGTTATCCCCTGCTTCCTTGTTTGTCTCAGCCTATAGAAAATCCAAAATTACACAACATAAAAACGGGAGAATAATTAATATGGTGCAAACTCCCCATAAATAAAGTTCGCAGGACAGCCTTCCATCATAATTGATACTTTGTACAGTAATTAGTGAGCAAAAGCAAACTTTTTAATTCAAATTAAGTTTATTACTCCCCTTTGTACATGACACTGTTACTTAATCCACCCAAATAATGCAGCAACATTCATTCTACAATTGTAGGTCAGTATTAGTAGAAATATCTTTTAGCCATGAGCCTCTACCTCATATAAATCATAAATCCTCATTACTAGTCAATGCAAAATGAAGTATAGTACTCTACATTTCCCATGTCCTACAGCATTACAAAATCCACCCAAATACTGCACCAACAATCATTCTAAAATTGTAGATCGGTATTAGTTGAAATATATTTTAGCCATGAGCCTCTACCTCATGTAAATGATAAATCCTCGTCACTAATCAATGCAAAATGAAGTATAGTACTCTACCTTTCCCATGTTCTACAGCATTACAACTAATAGGCTAAAGTTCCCAATTCATAAAAGCTTATAGATTCTTTGGATTATCATTTCTCTGACAGCCATAAACACAAATTCTCATCAGCCATTCCTACACTCTCAAAAGTCAATATGTATGACTAATTTCTGTCTATCCTTCCTTAGCTATCATACTATTTTGTCCAGAAAAAACATAGTCTTTTAATGTTTAATCCCTAAACATAAAAACAAGTCCAATTTCAAATTTGGCTCTTTAGCGAACTCAAACAGCAAAAAGAAAGAATAATATTTACAGATCCAAAATTACACTTAACCTCCAACACACCTAAATAAGAATAATATTTACAGATCCAAAATTACACTGAACCTCAAACACACCTGAATTTCTCTCCGAATCTCGGAGAAATCATAGAACCGTTTTCCAGGAAGATGAAGGAACTCTCCCCACTCCTCCTCCGCTCCATCGGCCTTCCTCTTAGTCTGAAGAAGCTGAAGAACCAACGGCCGCCGTGTACAGATATCGTTTCCACGTGGCAGGAAGTCTCTGCCGACGAGCGCCTCCAGCACGCTGGACTTGCCGCTGCTCTGGCTTCCGACCACCGCCACCTGCGGCAGCTCGATCGTCGATTGGCTGCCGAGCTGAGCAAATATGTCCTGGAGCTTGTTCACTATCGGGATCACGGATGACCCTAGCGGGGCAGCATTCGAGGCCGCCGGCTGTGGTTGTGCGGGCGACGGCAAGGCTGGCTCGTCAGCCATTTTTAGTGATAGATTGAAGAGGTAAGTAACAAGAAAGATTGAAGTGAAACGGTAGGGTTTTGGAGATTTTTTGTGGAGAAATAATTTGTGTGATTGGAGGCGGTATGTGCTTTGGAAATGAACAGTATGAGACAGGCCCTACAATGCGCGGTTGGTGTTACAGGTATTAAACTACGCACTTTTGATGACTTTTTTAAATAAATAAATAAATAAATAATAGATTTATAATAAAAAATGACAGGAACAAACTCTGGAGAGACTACATCAGATGTAAACCAATCAAAGACAACATTGGAGCACACAATGTTTCAAAATAACAAGAAGAATACAAACGAAAGCGTTGCACTCAAGAGGCCATCGCCTTAATACGCCAGCGTATGGTTGGGACAACAACGTTGCTTGAGTTTTGAAAAAGGGGTAAATCGAAACCTCCCATCTGAGGCTCGCGATTCTGACTTTCCCAATTGGGGTTTACAAACTTATATGACGATTTGAAGGACGATCAATCTCTGCATGTTTACAGTAACCAAAGGTAAGTACCTGCGTTGTGATAGCTTGTGTCCTCTTCCTCTTACTTCTTTTAATCAATTTCCACCTTTGCTAGCCCAGGAATTCACCGAGGGGAAGTTGCTGGGATCAAAGGTCAAGGGTCAAGCACAATCCAGGTAAGAGTTGAAATCATGTCCTTTTTGCATTTAAGCACATTCTATTTCTCAGCTTATTAATTGTTATCTTAAACTCATTGTAATTGTTTGCACCATAACTTCTTTGGAATGCTTTTTGTACTGGAATTTCCTCCGGTTTGTTTCTTCCCATAATTCCTGAGAGGCTATGGCAAGAATCAACACCTTCCGCTCCCAAAGAGAAGTGGTGGCTTATGCTTGAGCAAGTATAGCAACTATCTCCATTAGGGAAGTTGATAGTTCAATCCAATAGAAAAAATATCTGGTCAAGTTCCAAATTGAATCAGAAAAAGGGCAGAGAAAGAACATATGATCCCTTGTCTCCAAATCTTCTTTGCATAGACAACAAATCCCATCCAGATTTATCATGTAGTGAAGTCTTATTCATTGAAGCAATTCTGTTTGACTACTAACCATAGGAAAAAAAAAGTCATGTTGGGTCTTAGAAAATTATTCTAGGTTACTCTAACCCAAGGCACATCTTGATCTGAACTATGGATCCATCTCCTATAGGCTTTGTTAGAAAATCTCTCAATAGTTACTCCAAGCCAAAGATCACTTACGATGACTATTGCAAGTACATAAAAGTTAGTGAAAAGGAAAAGGGTGCATTTTAGACCTTAAATTTGTAATAGAGTTGATTTAGAACTTAAGTAACCTTTTCCCAAAAAATATAATGTTATAAAAATTATTTAATTTGAACTTTAGATTGACATAATTTTAAATTTCTATAAGAATTTCATCAAAATGTTTATTTAATTTTAAAATAATTTGGAATTTATCATTACCAATGTAGCATTATAATTAATAGTAAAATCATCCACTTTGTCATTAACTATTAGGATCTTATATTTGGGAGTTTGAGAATGTTGAATTAGTTCAAGAAAAAAAATTATAGAGAGATAAGCAAAGAATAAATGATTACTAAAAAATTAGTTATAATTTGCTACTGAACGATTAATATTGTCATTGGGCACAAGCCAATTGTACATTTACACTTTTTTGACTAAGCATTTGATCCTAAGACACCATTTATTTAATTCTTGCCTCTTATTTGACACCATATCACTCCTTCTTCCTTTTATCTTTTCAACTTGTAACAAATGACTCCCTCTTAGTAATTTTGATCACAAGATTGATGTTATGGCATCTTTGTTAAAGATTATAAAGGAATTACCATATACCTTCATCATGTTGAAACGACTACTAGATGAGGACCTGAACAGCTGGCTTGCTTCTCCATTTGAAAATTCTCCTATCATTAATGGTGACATGTTGTTTCATAACATATTGCACTATTGCAAGTAAATGAGACTATATTCTCCTAGCATTTGAAACATGTTTTTTAAAGTTTGGGATACGTGGAAAGTAGGATAAATTTGAAAAACCTCTAATACAACCAAACGTAGGACACCTTACTAACGTGTTGCAAAATTAAAAAAGGACCAAAATACAAAGATAACTTATGATTCACCGAATAATGCACATTTTGTTGTTGATAAGGTCAAAGCTTTACATACACGAACTCATTCGCTGCAAACTCTCCATTAGTCCATTGTTATCTTCCAAATGTTTCATTTGATTCTTAGTGTGTTTAATATGAATTGGATATGTTACAGCGCTCCTGCACAATCTTTCAATATCTGATCTACAATTAACAAGTTAGCATCCTGTGCAAAGTAAAGAACATGCACGCATGAGAGGAAAATCCCTATAAGGCTTCAAATGGAGAGTATTAAATAGTGAAGTGAAAAATGGTGTTATATTACCATTCAACAAGAGGCAACAATCTACTCTAATAAGCTGGACAATTGCTGGCCACACATCGTTAATAGGTCTATGAGGTTTGATTAAGGGTCTCTATTTGACCATCCGTTTAAGGATAATAGGTTATCAACATCACGAAGACTCCTTTTGCACCTTGAAGAACTACTAACAAAACTTGGTCCATACAAATATTATTAACATCCTATATATCTTATAACTGAATAAACAAATGAGTAACTTAGCTGCAAAATAGGGATGGAGCAGAGGAATGAAATGAGTACATTTAGACAATCAATTCACCATAATCATCACCACATAATGACCTCATATTTGGGAAGGCCCTAACAAAATCAAGACAGTTATCAGTCTACCCTTATAGAATAGGTAGTAGTTACAATATCTCTATACTGACAATAATTTCCTATTTGATCCTTTGGCAAATATTATACTTACAAATTAAGCCTCTAACATCTACTTGCATCTTCTTACCAAAAAACAAAAAACATATATATGCGTTTGACTAAGTAACTATAGCGTCCTCCCATAGTTGTATTATAAAACTAAGAAATGATTTTATTGCACAACTCCTTATTAGAACCAACCATTATCTTTCCATTACAACAAATCATTAGACAAACTATAAGCTAAATTTCGAAGTTACTTTGCTTATATCATTGAATCACTTTTCGTATTATTGTATTCTCCTCCCAACAGTAAATGATATCTTATAATAAATTATTTTGCACTTAGAGACCATTAAATTAGATAGTTTCCCACTACATAATCTAGATAATCCATTATCTACTATACTATCAACTCCCTTCTTGCACTGAATTTCAATGTTAAATTTTAGCAACTTTGGCAATTACATTTGATGGAAGGGAGTAGTAATATTCCACTTTATTAAATATTGTAAGCTTTGGTGATTTGTCTGCACAATGAACCTTCTACATATCAAATAATGAGATCAATGTTGGATTGCAACTACCAATGCTAGTAACTCTTTTTCATATGCAGATAGATAGTTGTAAGTATTTTTTATAGATAAGGTTTTGCTAACATAAGCAATAAAAATGGTGTCTTTACATCAAAAACAATTCCCAAAAAAAATCCACTTACATCAGTCCTAACAGTAAATTCCTAATTGAAATCTGGTAAAGTTAAGACTGATGACACCAATACTTTTTTGATAGCTTTAAAAATAGCATTAGCCTCTGGATGCCACCAAGAACAATTTTTTTCCAGCAAAAAAGTCAATGGTCTAATAAGCCGACCATACCCCCTAATAAACCTTAGATAATATCCATCAGATAAGTGCTTAATTTTTTTTCATATTTTTAGGTTTATATTTAGTGTATTTCACTTGTTTATTTCAGTGTTTGTATTGTTTTTAGAGCTTAATCCATTCATATGATGTTTTCAGGTTTTAATTCACTTATTTGGAGTAAAAAGAACGAATCGAGATAAGTTTGAGAAGATTTAAAGCTATTTTGACCAAGTTATGAAGATGCTGAAAAGCACAAGGGCATCATGGATACGTTTACATCAAACATGGGCGATAACGACTGTGTAACTCTTTAAAAACTTTCAAAACCACTTATCTTGCA
>JANKYE010000225.1:30664702-30676632 GCA_032467995.1 Erythroxylum dillonii
ATATCAAATTTATTAGTGAGTGACTTCAATTTGGTTACTGAGGTATAACCAAAATATATTGTCGATGTAGACTCTATGTCATTGACATTATCATAACTCCTAAACTCTTGAATAACTTCATCATCTATACTACACGAACCAAAGAGTTCTTATTTTTCACAAGTCACATGCCTCACATTTTTTCATACATTAGGCCATAATGTCATCTTTATGAACTTCTATGATTTCATTTAGTGAGTCTAGCCTCTTACTCTTCCAATACAAATTAAATTTTCAAACATCAAATTTCATAATTGTCTTGATTCAGTTTTCACCTCTATTGAGTGCTGTGATAATATTCTTAAATGCAATAACCACTTTTGTCAAACAAGTATCTTCTTCAATGACATGTTTATCATCATATCGTTGTCATTTTTAATTACTTTGATGCAACTTTCTAAATAGAAACTTTAAAGTAGCATATACATTTGCATCAGGGAGGACAATTGCATGATTTTTAGCACTCATGTCTAACTAAACAGAAACAACATGGTTGATGTCCAACTAGTTTTCAGGGTTCCTATTTTGCTGTACTAAAAAGAGATGAAGGTTACGAAGAAAAAGAAAGGAGAGTGTTTACCTGAACACTAGCTTATGCCCTTCCATATATGTGCATTCCAGCCTTTCCATAAATCAACAAAAAGATGAGAACCTTAGGCAGTACTGACCAAACAGACCAACAATGCTACAAGACTTGGTGACACATGCAACTGGAAATATATTTTAAAAGTTAATTAGACACGGGCTGATTTGTATAATGCTACCACTGCTGTAGTGTTAACAACCAATGGCCACAGGATAATTTCTTACAAATGTGTCCTAGGTACAGGATCCTAAAATCAGGATTACCCACTTGCATAATTATGAAAATTTACATATAAAATCAACTTAGTAATTGGAAATACTTAACAAAAGTATATAATTTTGATAAAAGAAAAGAAAGCAGTGAACTTCATCCATGACCGAACAGAGCAAAGAGAGAGAGAGAACAATTAAAAACCCAATCACCAGAGGAGTAAGGGCCGTTGAAGAAACCTCAGCATAAGTAGACAAACGGATAGTTGTTAAAGCAAAGACCTTTGGCAGTGAGAAACCCAGTGAAAATGAATAAAACCACTTCTTCTCCACCATTCCCGCTACTTTCACCTTTCTCCCACTTTCTTCTCCTCTATCACTAATTAACAAATTCATAAACATTCGCCTTTTGTTCCCTGTTTTATTCGGAGCTTGGTCATCTCTAGGCATTGGGTATATGAAACAGAGTATCTCCAGCCGTTTTATTCTATCATGAAAACAATTAAAAGAGTTGTACGATGAATTTAGAACCGTTAAGTTATTTTCCACATTTACATCATACGGTTCAGATTCAAACGCCCTTTATATATGTACGTTAGAAGACAAACGGTTCATTTGCGCGCGTCTATCCACCATATGTTACCAAGGAATACCCCAACTTGGTAGTTTACATTGGTTTTGGTTTTTCAGCACAAGTAATATAAATACAGCCACCCAATTCATTTCGTTGTGATTTTGCTAGTTTTATTTCAATGAAGAAAAGAAAGAGAAGCCAAGGCAAGTAGTAACATGGAATGCCAACCAATGCCTGTACCATAAGGGGAAGCAAACATAGGCTTCTTGTTTGCTTCTACTTTCATTATATGATAATTCCGCACATAACCATCTATACAACTTTTCCATCCTAAAGTTATAAGAAAAGGACCCATCTCTGCACACTAAACCATACATCATACCTCCATTTGCTGTCTAGTTCCCTGAGGAGAAGCATGATCTCATCTTTTTTCTTGCCATGTTGCCTCCAATTTAAATTAAACACATTTGGATTTTTTTGTGAGAGCACGGCAACAGTGACAAGGATCCCAGGAACAACTTAGATTCTGAATGTAACCAAAGGATTCCTCCACTACTTTCTCAAAATCAAGTTGGAATATAGATCAGAAGCTTCACTCGGCTTCTTTGTCTTTTGCATGCTTCTTTGAAGAAATTGATATCCTTTAAAAACTTGGAATCACCTGAGATGTTACATCTCCAGTTGGTAGCTCACTCCATTGTTGAGTCACCGTTTTCACTTGGGTGTAAAACTGAATGCCAGCTTTCCCTGCAGTAATACCCAGAAAGTAAAGCTTGTATCTATCCATCCAGAGATAACCATATTTTTCTCCAGTTCTAAGTGGAGAGACACAAAAGACATCAGGGAAGATACCATCAAAGTTGAGATCTCCAGCAAATGATGGCTTTGAGCTGATAATAGATGAAGACGGCAGCGGGACAGAGATAGGAACGTTTATGCCTACCTGAATGCAAGCCCATTCAAGCCAAAGCATCAATAAGCCATAAGGATACCATCTTCCAAGACAATTTTTAATGCATTTAGCATATAAGAAAACCAAGGAAACAAGCACCTTCAACTACCCACTAAAAGAACACTGCTAGATAAAGGGAGAACAAAGTTGAAGAAGCACTTTTAAAAATGTAAAGATAAAACTATATGGCTTAATCTTTTGCTTTTCCTGAAATTTTTATCATCAAAGCAAGTGTGCAACAAGTTAATTTACCATCAAAGCAAGTGTGCAACATGTTATACCAGGCACCTTAATATCCTCACCTTCCCAACTTCAATTTCAGTCTGAAATTTCCTTGCAGCTATACCAGATGTGGTAAATATAGACGCTCCATCGATATATCTGTAAGAAGGCATATGGATATTAACAGATCATTTGATAATTAAATTATCTCGATAACACATAATTCAGAAACATTGAAGGATTAAAAATACTTGTTTCTGTTGACCATGTTTATGGCCTCTTCAATAGTATCAGCCTGAGTAACACAGATACAGCTTGACAATGTTCTCAACCAACTTGGTAGCTAGCAGAAAAGGAAAATTGGTAATTTTCAAACCTGAAAACAGAGAAGAACCGGGCCCAACATCTCCTCCTGCATAAGCCAACATGGAGCATGTGAAGTTGAAGGGCACAGCTGAACTTGCTAATTCCCATCAACCATCAATAATCATCTATATCAGGAAGAAAAATTACCTTGTAACAGTCCATGTTAACTGTGACATTAGATATGATGGTAGGACCAATGAAATTCCCATTTTCATAACCAGGAACCTGGTAATTACCCAGAAATTGATGTTTACGAAATAGAACAATTGCACAAGCATGCAGTTAGGAATAAAACCAATAAAGAATCACTGTACTCATTTGCAGCACATTAAGAATCTTAGAATGAGAGAAAATGACCAGAAGTTGTTTCCCTGAAGATAAATCTATATGAAATTCAAGTCGAAAATAACATCCACACAACTTGTGTTACGAAACAATACACCATGGTTGATCTTTACTGGCAACTGGAATGTGAGGTGGTAAGTTTCTAAAAAATAAAACTAAATTATAGGAGGCAACCAAATTTGGATGGTAATTTGATTCTGCAATAGCCTGAAGGCCATCCAAGTGTTTTGTTTACAAGCAAACTATACATAACAATTTTAGACTAAATTTAAGCAACTAAGAGTAATTTTCGAGATGAGTAACTATCCTTTTCTTATATTCTTAAACTTTCCCCATCCACCAGCATGCTTAGATCTATGTTGTATTGGAATAACTAAAAGATATAACGAATAGACACCCATTAGCCTTTCATATAGTAATGTGTTAATTGTATGGTATATTGAGTTCCAATCATCCCAAAAATCATTCAATTAGGGACAAGTTTACAGACCATCACTCAGAGCTACTTTATTAAAGGGAAAAGAAGAAGCTACTGGGATTCCTTGCTGCAGCATTGTATACCATAGCAACTAACAGTACTAATGCCAAGAATTAAATATGTGCATGCAAAAGAAAAACACAGATCCTTTACATCATCATGTTTCACAAACTAAATTGTTTCAATAACGAGCTAGCCAGAAATTAAAACAAACAAGATACCACAATGTTTCTTCCATCAAGAACTAGCCTTGCACCACTTTCAACACTTGATTGAATCAATGTATAGACTCGTTCCACTGTCTGTTAATGCCAAAGTTATAAAGACCAATAAAGTTGTTAGTTTTATTTGAAAAATGTGGATTGATTGTTTCAAAAGCTGCTGCTCATATCAACAGCAGCAGCAAAGTGATTTTCTGAAGTCCCATAATATAGAAGTAAAAATATTAGTCACTATCTTTCCTAAGAGAATATAGAATTCATTGATTAATAGAATCTCAACCAACCACACACCTGTTTGCTAATGACAGGACCAAGTTCTGCATCAGGTTCTGTTCCAGCAGTCACCTTCAGTTCCTTGGCACGCTCCACTAACTTCTCTTCCCTGGCATAGGGGGTCATAGAAAAAGTGATCTCAGTTATAAAATAATCTCCTCTGCGCCGTAATATTCATTGGCATTAATTGCTTTAGTAGACCTTTCTTAAGAAAATAATTTGTATAATTCAACTTAGTGCAGAAGAAGGAAATTAGAATGAATTTCACCAAAATTCAACCTTTCACCAATACGCAGATATTCCAGTATAACACTTTTTAGGTGTATAAAACAGGATACAACTTCCAATCTTTACAGCCTTAACTGATTCAGATATCAAAACAACTTACCATGGACTTAGTCCTCCAACAAACACAACCATGTTCATGGACATACACTTCTGACCCCCAGCGCCAAAGCCAGCAGCAACTAAAGCATTTAAAGTAGGATCCACACCAGCATCAGGCATAACAACTGCATGATTTTTGGCTCCAACAATGGACTGAAGTAAACTAGTCAGGCATTCATATCCACATTTTCACTTCTAGAAAACCAAACGTCTTGTCCCGTAAACTGTAGAATAATAGAAGGGTAGATTAATGCACATTACTTGGACGCGCTTTCGTTTAGCTGATGCTCGTGCATAAACATAAGCTCCAGCCTATAAGAATGAAAGATTGGGAGTAAACATATGATGCGCTGACAATATCAAGGATGCATGAATAAAATCCTCATTTGGAAGACAATTATATGAATAATCGGAAATATGCAGTTTTTTGCCTCCATTAACAATTCTCATAAACAACCATAGCCTCAAGATACAAAGGTTATGAACAAATCCCAGAAATTTGGGGAAGGAATCTGAGTAGTGGAAACATAAGAAATATCAAAGCTTGAAGAACAATACCATAGGAAATCAGCATAAGCATGTGCAGAAGAGAATGTATTACCAAGAAATGACGTAGTGAGGATTTTGACAAAAGATGTAAGCATAGGATATTCCCTAAGCACCAGATAGACACCCTCAGAGTTGGGTGTCAGCTTTAACCAATAAAATTAATGCCAAAGAGCTTTCAATTTCTTTTGTTTTCTTTTATCATCTATTTCGCTGTTTTATCACTACATTAACCAGGTTCTAAAGCAAGAATCTAACAAGGAACATATTACAGAGAAATGCACATGACATAAGTGAAACATAGAATTTAATGTAGCTCCAGCTTCTCATGCTGCCCCTAGTTATGACAATTTTCTTCCACCTAAGACTATGGTAAACAGCCAGTAGCTTCCTTAAGCCAACTGTAGCAGAATATTAACCGAGAAAAGTGACTTACTGAACTTGGGCCATGAAATGAGATAGCTTTAATATCGTCATCATCACAAATTGCATTTATGATGTCCTGTCCATAACGATGTTTAAGAACAAGAATCAAAGGCAACAGTCTCAACAGAAGATACAAGAAATACCAACATAACAATATCAACTAATAATTACAAGGGGAAAAGATGGATTCATAATAACCCAAAGATGCAATTGGCACAAGGCATATGCCATGAAAACATACAAACCCATGTTTCTTATGTGGCAAATTTCACCAACATTCTTCAGTATTAAAAAATAAACACCCTCATACATGATACCTTTGACCTCGGGTGCATGCGGCCAAGGTGAAGCAAAAGTAAACAGTGTGGAACCCATAATTTCTCCATGATGCATGGTGATATGGTCTCGGGGAGGCAATTGATCATGAAAAGAAATTACACAACTACCAAAGTTAAATCTTACGTTGTTTCCATGGACAATATTTAAGACACCATTAGGTAAACCAGCCTCCATAACTAACTCCGCAAGCATCACAGAAGGGCCTGAAGTAACAGAAATGACAATGAAATTTTATTCTAATCAAGCATTAGCGGTAAATAGAACATTAAATTAGGAAGTAAAATCATATTCTGATTTGCATGAAAATCTGCAAATCTAAGGAACAGTGAAGCATATCTTCAAAGTTGAGAGAGACCAACAATGTCCAGAAAATATATCAGTCAATCAAAGAAATAAAATCAATGTGCAATAGTTCAAACGAAAACCAGTATTGTCTCTTGCAACCAGAACCAGAGCTAGACTAAAAACTGAGCGGGGTTAAATTTCTTAAAACTAAATTTTATGGGGAAAATTATTAAATTTGATTTAAGATTAAAATTTTAAAACAATATTATTTCATTTAATTATTTTCTTGGCCCAATGGAGGCAGCTGCCCCTGCAGGGCACAATGTAGCTCTGCCCCTGCTTGCCACTAAAATCTGATCATGCAAAAACCGATTGGAACAGTTCAAGAAGAACTTTTCTGCTTTTCCTCAATGGCAGTACTGTTCGGCAAATTGCAGCCATCAAAAATAAGAAAGGAAAACATTCCTATTTCAAAAGTATCTAAGATTTCCTTATTTCCAGTGACCTCCTTTCCATCATATTAAGAAGTATTCTTTCCAACATAGAGATGAAGGAAGAAGAGGTAGAAATTATTTTGAGACAAAAGGAGAACTTAAGGAATAGAGTATCTTATTTGTACAGGATTGAGCAGTAGGCCAAAAATGACAAGACTTATCAACAATTTTTGCAACTAGTTTTATAATCTACAACTTGAATATGCACTGTAAGGAAAGCCTAACTGAATACTCTGATGTGGTTTGGATTCATGAAAGAATATGACAATCAAGTCAGTGGTCAGCCTTGCTAGCTACTAAGCTTTGATGCACCATAGGATGAAGACAGTGTAACTACCTGGATCTTTCTCTGGTGGCTTAAGAATAAAGGTGTTACCATATGTTATGGCAGTAGAGAACATCTGTGCAAAAGAATTTCAAAGATGAAATAACAAAAAGAATCCATAGAATTATAAGCGATAATATAACATCACTCATCATGTTGAACAAACAATCAAACAAACAAAAGAATTAGACATGATAGATGTAAAGCATGCTTACCCAAAGCGGGATTAAGGCTGGAAACTCAAATGGGCAGATCCCAGCACAAACACCAAGTGGCTCTCTAATGCTATACGTGTCAATCCCATTAGAGACATTGGAAACAAACTCCCCAATTTGCAGAGATGCCAATCCACAAGCATGTTCCACAGCCTCTTCGAGGAAACATTCAAGATCTTGTCAAGCACAGGCATCATCAAATGAGATTTTTATAGAGAACAGGTAAATAAACTAACCTAGACCTCGCATGACATCATCACAAGCATCCTTTAAAGCTTTTCCATGCTCAGTAGTAATGCACATGGCTAGTTTTTCCTGAGAAGAACAGGTATAGTTCAGCCAAATCCCACCTGAAGGTAAGAATGAAAAAGGTCCAAAAGATTACAATGTCTCTCCGAATAAGCTCCTGGAACTTGAACATAACCCGCTGACGCACAGTAATTGGAGTATTTCGCCACAATGGAAATGCTCGGTTTGCTGCAAAAACTGCAGCTCTGAACTCCTCATTCGTAGTTAAAGGAACATGAGAAACAACTTGCTGTGTCGCCTGCCATGTATTGTGTAGACAAACTAGCAAATAATTGAACTATAGAGTTTACAAAGTAACAGAGAACAAAAGTTTGACGGCTTGGTCTGAACTTACAGGATTTATAACCTCTATAGTTGCAAATGACTGAGACTCAACAAATCTACCTCCAATGAGATTGGGTACTCTCTGACATGAATCAGTCAATACATCAAAAATCCACATAGCTATCCAAAAAAAATTTGAGCTTCAGAAGGGAGGTGAAAGGAAATGGAAGGAGAAGAAGACAGAGAGAGAAAGAATAAAAAGAAAAAGAGTAAGAAGAAAATATATCTTCCATTTGCTTTGAAGCTAAATGGAATCAGTGGTTGTTCATTTAAGTACTAGATTGCAACTTTGACTTCTAGGCTTACTGTGGGGTTACGCTGCCTCCAGGATGGTTCAGAAACTGACAGTAAGTTGTTCCTTACAACAGAATTTTCAGACCTCAGTGACTTTAAATTTCTTACTGCAACCAAAAAAGGAAAAACCATCACACATGGTAGGAAAGTGATTGTCTAGTTTAAGGTCATCCAATGATCGGGAATCAAAGCTATATGTTACATAATCATAACTTTACCCATGAAAGCAGTGCCCTTAGTTGCAATAAAAAGAGAGCATAGAACAAAACAGCGTCTGACATACAGTCAGCAACAAGTAGCCAAGTATTCCTATCCTATTGGTGTAGAGGACTAAATAAAAACTAGCCACCTGGTAAATAAATATTTAGGCAAGTCAAATGGCTACAGTAGTAAAAGTTACAGAATCAAAGTTTATTGTTACATATTGCAACAGGAAAAATTTAGAAAATAAATTTTCAATCATGTTGCACTTTGTCCTTGGCACAATTCAATGCTGGAGCCAACAATTATAACTTAAAGTAAAGATGTCTGAAATTTATGAATAATTTTGACATCAATCAAATCTACGATTGCCAAAAAGAGCTTATGGATCTTCTTTCCATTTCATTTCATTTTCTTTCAGCATCTAAGAAACCACCAATCCTGCACTCTAGAGCCTTTATCTGGATATTAACACAGCCTATAGCACGTAATAAAAAACTTTATGAGACATATGGCAAATGCATGTCAGAACATTAAAGACATAACCCAATATCTGAGGTTATTTGATCAATGCAATGAAGAAGTTACAACAACAAGTGGTGGCCATTTCATGCGTAACAAGAAGGCAGCACAGATCATGTGCCCACTGAGATTAACTACTTTGTTGCTTAAACCCACTCAAATATAATTGACAGCGTCATAATGTACTCGACAATGAAAATAAGCAAATAAATACACTGAAAGAAGTGGCTGAGTCAATAGCACTTAAAGATGCAAGAAACAGAAAAGTAGCTTCACCTGTGGTATTTCCTTGACGCAATTTAGCTTTAACATTGTAAACATGCTTTGGAGTAGACAAAAGCTCAGGATTGCTTTGTCTCAGTCTCTTCAGAATTTGTCGTGGTTTCAGTCCAGCTTCTGTCATTTCCTTAATTAGCAAAACCTCTTGCTCTGAAAAGCGACGAGAATAAGGATGTTCTTTAATGTCCTTTATTGGGTCATGGTTGTGTATTCCATTTCTTATTGTGAGAACCCACAAACCATCTTGTTTCTTACCCACAGCTTCAAAAGGACAATTGGTAAGTCGAGAGCCTGTTTTTCTATTTCGGATACGTTCAGCAGAAGACTCATCAGATTTCCTCCTATTCCGATAAATCCCACCTCTGTCACAGCCTAGAACTACTACTCTGTCTCTTTTAGACTGTTTTATAGATACCACATATCCCTGTGATATAGCAAAGTCCCCAACATGTTGTATTAGTTCTTCACGATCTACAAAAGTTCCAGGTGGAGGAGGAAGCATATGTGAGCATTCATTCAACCCTGTGCTACTCTGGGGGTCCATCATTAGCATGATAAAGGTAATAACCTGCATCTCAACATAACACAACTTTAAAACTATCTTCTGTTTTGCATCCTGGCCATTTGATTATACCCTTATGTCAGCCTATGGGACCAAATGACCAATGGTAATTAGAACAAGCAGTTTGATAAGTGTGACAGAACCATTGTCACCTGAGATGTCAGCTACTTGTAGCAAAATAAATATCATCCATAATACAACTCTTAATAAGCTCCATGAACATAACAATGTATTGACTATCTCTGAAAGAAAGGTTGAGGAATATTTTCCCATTTCTTCTACAACAGAAACGGCTCACAGTTGGTACAAATTACTGCCTCTTAAAAGATAGTAACTCTTCTTGATCATTTTCTATTCGATATATATTCTTTATTGAGGTTTCAATCTCTTTACATACAATTGCTAGAAAAGTACAAAAATGCAGCTTAAACCAATAAATTCGAGTGGCCATCCTTTAAACAGCGTGAAGTTGCCATTTCTTTCAATCCTTTGCTTTTGTTGTTTGTTTATTTGTTTTTAATTCTTTTTTTGGAGTTTAGCATTGCATTCTTTCTTTGTTATTCTCTTCCAGATTTTACCTTCCTATAAAGTCAAAAGGGCATCATTCACAACCTTATCGTAGCGTAATAAAGATATAAATTGTTAACTTGTTGAGCAAAACACAAAAGACACTTTTTGCTTGAGAGCCTCTCTACTTGATTCTCGCTAGCAGTTTTCACTAACCATAACCTCCTATTGCATGGTAGTGGTGGAGAAAAGCAATTATTAGACCCTTAAATCCAGACTGCGGGATCGTGCGAGTGTTGGCAAGCCTTAGCCAATGCTTGGCACGCAGGTCGGCACGAGGAAGGCGTGTTGACGAAGGAATTAGGCAAGTCTTGGAAGTTGGCGAGCAAAACCCGAGGAACTTGGGAAATAGGTGAGGGATACGGGAAGTATTAGCAAAAATCTCAAGAGGAGGCGAGATTTGATATGCGTAGGCGTGCATTGGCGGAAATCTTCGACTAGACGTGAGATTTGGAGGCGAGGTCGTGCAGAGTTGGCGAACTAAATCATGCGAGACCTGAGGGTGCACGAAGGCATGCGAGCGATGAAAGGTACATAAGCACTTGACTTCGACGAGGTAGGTCGAAAATATGTAAAATATGTGAGATTTTACACTAACTCGGATTGTAACTTGTACTAAGTCATAGAGCGAACGTGTATTAATGGACCTACGTGCGGATAGGTCTTGGTAACTTAGAAAACACATCAGCAGTGATGTGGCAACTATGAGTGAGGTGACACATGATGACGTGGCGATATCATCTTGAAGATCACGTTTGAGATTCATCAAATCTAAGAGATAAAGGCCATGTGGGAAAATCATCTGAAGATAGCAGAGATCTTCAAGAATATGGATGCAATCTTCCAAGTTGACATATAATTTTTATTTGATTAGATTCTGATGTAATGTAACCAATTAGAAGAGTCCTAAGGGAAAGGGGATGTCTTCCCATTGGTCGGTATGATGCAGTGTAATCTCTAGTTGATAGGATCAACTAAGATTGTGGAGATCCTTAAAGATCTTGAACTTTTTTTTTTAAGCAAGAGGAGCCTATAAATAACTCATTAGAGTTGAGAGCTAAGAATTCAATCATTGAGTCATTTACCCATTGAGAGAAATCACTCAGAGGAGAGAGAGCGTTGAGAGTTGGAGTTGAGAGCTTTTGGGGGAGTTCTCATTGCATGGGCTTCGAGTAGGGAATTTCTTGTGAGTGCTTCGAGAAAGAGGCACTTATATCTTTTGTTAACATTTTGTTGAGAGTTAATATTAGCTTCAGCTATTTATTATATCTCTTGTTGCTTTCTTAACTCTATTATATACTTGTGTTATTTTGTGAGAGAAACACTTTAAACACTTATATGCGCGTGAGGTGTTCGAGGACTAATAGATTTGTTTGGCGACATTCACAAGATAAGGCTAAATCTTGCTTAAGCAGACCTAAGCAAGATTGCCGAGCAAAAGTGGGCACGACTTGCGGTAAAAATTGGAGTCCAAAAAAGACCTTTGTAACGGCAACCATGGTGACAGGATGGTCAGAGGACATGTAGGTAAATCTGAATTAATTGCATACAATTTTTTGCTTTACAAATAAGCAAGTCTTTTCACTCACA